>SJYW01040907.1:987411-1001549 GCA_006410735.1 Raphicerus campestris | reverse complement strand
AAAAAGAAGAAGAAGAAGAAGAAAAAGAGAGAAGATTCCTGACACCCAGTTCTTCACAAGTTGAAGCTAAAAGTGGAAACAAATTTTATGAATTTGTATTTAAAATTCAAACCAAGGTAATTTTTAAAGCATCTTTTTCTGGTAAGAGATTGTGATGAATTAGGGAGAGGGTAAAATGTTTTAAAATATAAAGTTCTAGTAATAACTGTAACATTCTTAGGGAAAAGCAAAATTATCTGATATGATCTGTTGTTTTAAAGTGGTGGTAAAAAAAACCTAAATTAATGAGAATGCTTGGAAACCGTCTCTGTAAACAGTCTGAACTTCTTTCTGTTAGCCTTAAGAACATGCTTTTATTTTATACTATGTGTTTACTTGCCCATAGATGTATGATGAAAATTCTTATATACTTTGTACTCATATTTTTCTTCTTGTACATATGTTGATATACACAAATTTTTACTTATTTCCACTCATAGATATCTGTCTTCACAAAGAAACTTAAAACTGAAGCCATTTCATAAAATTAACATTCTTGACAAATCTCTAAGAATAATCGAGTTTCACCTGAAGAATTATAAGTTAATTTATCTACTCAGTATGACACTTTCTGTATACCAGCAAGCATCTGATAAAACTATAAGGAGGTTCATGGGATTTAATAGTACAGATAATATAATTATGCCACTTTTTCCTTCTAAGGAAATAGATATCTAGTGATCAAAAGTAGAACAGATATTTAATTGTTATAAAAGGGTTGTTATGAGTAATAATAGAAAAATCATTCTGCAAATATTTTAGTATTATATACAGTTCAGACAATCATAAAATCGTTTAGACAAATGAGGACAATTCTGGATAGTGAACCATGATACCTTCTAATAATTATGCTGGTACAACAGGCATAACCTGAATGTGACCCACGTACACTGGGATATGTTGTCATTCTATGCAGAGTACCATGACATTTTCATTTTAACTCTGTCATTAGTCATTTTAAATTTTATTTTTGCAGCACATTTTTTTGTGTATCTTACCTACTGATTGCTGTTTACCAGTTTACTTTTCATATTAAGAGAAAAAAACAAGCTTCTATTTCTTCAGATGCCGATTGTAGCCACATAACGGGCCACCATTGGATACCTTAACAGCTCTATCTCTCTCTTGCTCTGTGGTTTCCTAACCCGATATAATTTAAAACTTTTTATACACTTTTTATTTTTCCTTCTTTTTTTAATCTGATTAAGAATTAGAATTTTTCTAAGATGGTCTGTGTTGTTGATATTAGGGGTAAAGTTAACATTTATGCAGCAATTATTTGATAACATACACTGTAATTGTCAGGATTGGGCCAGACTCCGGGTATGTATCATTGACCAGCACATGCGTGGTGTCCACTGTCACTGAAGAGAATTCACTAATGTACATCTTTGGAGTGGTTCATTCATAATGCTGTTAAATAAATAGTCTTCTCTGTTGAAATTTTTTTTATCAAAGTCATATTTTTTCAAATAGTCACATTGCTATTCTACAAAATATCATTGTAAAATAACAATCTTAAAACAATTTCTGGCACATATTAGGAACTCTGCAAATAATTATTCAGTGATGGAATGAGTGTATAAAATTCAGTAACTCTTAGGTATTTGTGTATATCTATTTCATATGATAAGTGAACTGTAACTGAACTAAGTAAAGAATTCTAGCCACCTGACAATTTAATTGGAAAATAGCCTGAGTTTCCACTAAGTTTGGTGTCTTTTGTCCTTTTTCACCCTCAGTAAAAAAGGTGGTGTGGAGAAAAATAATGTAAAGTTAGAAATTACATCAATATGGTCTAAATATGAATTAAATAGAACATGATATTCTATTTTTTCAGTGGTCTGAACAAATAGAATACCATTCACAATAGAGATGCCAACAGCACTTGTCTTCCATATCAAAATGTAAGAAACCCCAGTTAATAAAGTTCCATATTTCATGAACTGCAGATGTCAACTATAAGCTACATCATATGTTATGAACATTAAGAAAGAAAAAGTGCTGATGTGTAAACCATTACTTACTTTTTTTTTCAGTTTTATTCTTATCGAGAGTTTTTTTTAGAATTACTGAGATAGTTCTTTCAATTGTGCATAATTCTTGTTTTTATATATAATATGAGCAAAATAAGTTGGTTCATATGTCCATAAATCTTCTGTGTGTCCAAAGGTGATTTTTCTGAATTTATTTTTGATTCATAATAATCACTGAATCACAACATACAACACTGGTCACTGTGTTGTCAAGATATTGATGATACAGCATGTCATAAGAATGTTCCACAATTTACTTCCAAACCACAGATGCCTATTTTATACATTTTTAATGCTGGTGCATTTTTGTTCCAGCTGGTGCATAATTCTGGTTCTACTGAGGAATTTAAGGTTTTCATACCATAGCCAGGGCTTTCATTCTTTTCTCAAAGAAGCTTTAAATCTTTCACCAAAGTAAAATACATCTCAGATTCAGAGATATCAAAATGTGTTTATGTAAATGAATGTGTTTCCTTTATATTCATAAATATATATTTATGTAGTTGCTATATATATGCATGTATATATTTTATATCTTACTGCAATGAGATGTATACAGTAAAAAAATAAAATAGTATGAATTTCTTCAGTTACTATTAGTGTGAATAATGCAGAAACTTTTACCTCAGTGTACAATATTGAATGATTAGTTTCAGAAAGACAAGTTCTGTTGTTTAATTGCAAATTCATTTGCTCATTTAATGTAATCTTTAGATGGGAAAATTTTAAATTTTTCTAAAATACACTGAAAAGTATACCATATTTTAGATTATCCAGAGGAAAGCTTAAATATTGTGTTACTTATTTGTGTGCCATAATAAAACTGATTTTAATATAAGCTTATTGCAAACAGAAGAAAAAAGTCCCATTTTGTAGCATTGGTTTTCTATTTCCTATCTACTTGGCCACATGAAATCTGGGTGCCTGTAAAGGCAGGATAATAACTAATCCTCTTTGGTGTTTAGCATCACTTAATCCTTTTTGGTACTTATCCTATTAACATTTTTTTTCCCTCTTGTATTTAAATGCCAGTGCAGAGCACTCAAATTACTTGCATTTATTTCCATGCTTCTGAATTTTCCAGTTAGAGAAAGTACCTTCAGAAACATTTGATTAAATATATGCATTTATCTGAGTCTATATTCATTTTCAAGTGCTTTTTCTAGTTTAATGATTTTTGCCTTGGTTATTTTCAGCTACCAGTTTATATTTACCATTATTTTGTAACTGTAGAATTCACCTGCAATGTAATATAAGCTATTTAACTGAGCTTTCAAAAAATTTTTATAAAACTTTTGCATACTTTTAGATTTTAGTTAAAACCTACTCTAAGTATGTGAATTCTTAAAGCACATTACTAGGCATTACTTATATTAAAGGATATAAACCATTAAATCTTAACCATTTGAAAAACTCTATTTGTCAGATCAAGCTAAGCTATGCTGCATTAACTAGCATTCACAAAATCATAATGGTTTTGAAAAATATAAGCTTATTTCTCACTCATAACTTATGCTCACTGTGGGTTGGCAGGAGAGTTTGTTTCAGCTGGACTTGTACTTCAACATAGAGGAGTTGGGATGTAGCAAGTCTTTTAAGGTTTTAGTCTCAAAATATCATATTTCATTTCCTTCCTGTTTCCTTCCCCTAAGGAAATCATGGGGATAGCAAATCATCTCAAGATGGTTGGGGAAGTACAGTTTTGCTATGTGTCAGGAAGACAAGAGGGCATATTTGTAACCAGCCCTAACTTCTAACATTCACTTTAATGCACCTTTCCTTGAAGGAACACAGAATAACTTCATGATAAAAATCAAGATGCTGAGGCGCTAGTATATCTAACTTTCTTTTGAAAAGGAAATGAAGGGTAGAGAATGGTTGGTGTTATAATTAGTCTATATATAAGAAAGAAATGATTATATGTATATGCTTTGAATATCTATATATTTACACATATCTGTGTATGCTGTTGTTGTTCAGTTGCTAAGTCATATCTGACTCTTTGTGACTTCATGGACTGCAGCATGCCAGTCTTCCCTGTCCTTCACTATATGCTGGAGTTGCCTCAAACTCATGTCCATTATTAGGTGATGTTGTCTAACCACCTCACCCTCTGTCACCTCCTTCTCCTTCTGCCCTCAATCTTTCCCGACATCAGGGAGGGTCTTTTCCAATGAGTCAGTTCTTCACATCAGGTGGCCAAAGCTTCAGCCTCAGTCAGCATCAGTCCTTTCAATGAATATTCAGGTTTATGAATACATGGAGAGTAGCCCCATAGTTCATTTGTATATTATGTAATTAAATATTTAAAGAAACAGTATATAAGTATCTTTATTCTCTTGCTCTATTTTAATTAAGGAAGAAACTTCTAGAATATTTATGTAAACTTTTCTAAATTACATGGTTAATATGGAATTATGCTGAAATTTAGTTGCATTAATTCCTGGTTTTCTAACTACATGCTGTCTATTAGGAAAAGTATCATTTAGATAAATGAGGAGACATTTGGTTTTGATTTGTAAAATTATTGTTTTCTCCTATTACCTACCATTATGTGAGACTCAAACACAAAATTTTACAAGTTGGGCATTTTTCTGGTAGAGTGAGATTAAAAATTTTACAAATAACCTCTCTATAAAGTAATCATGAAACTGGACACAATTGTCAAAAATAAACTCAGGGCTCTGGAAATGGACAGAAGGTATACAGCAAACTAATAAGTATTTATTCATGTAAATCTATTGAAGCTGAGGACAAATCTCCTGATTACATGGAAAAAAAAGAAAATTTATATACAGAGGAAAGGGTTTCCTAGGTTGCTCAGTGGTAAAGAATCAGCCTGCCAATGCAGGAGACAACAGTTCCATCTCTGGGTTGGGAAGATCCCCAGGGGGAAGGAATTGGCAACCCACTCCAGTATTCTTGCCTGGGATACCATGGAGAGAGGAGCCTGGCAGGTTACAGTGTATGGGGTTGCAAAAAGCCGAACATGACTTAGCAACTGAACAAAAACAATATAGAGGAGAAATTTCAGATGGAGTTAGTGATTGGAATGATTACACAAACCAAACAATACCAAAGAATTTGGGACAGCCAAATTCCAAGGTGCCAACACCTTGATTTCAAAATCCTGGCATCCAGACACTGAGTGAATTAAATTCTGTTGTTCTAAGCCACCATTTTTATAATTATTTATCCTAGGACCCTAAGAAAATTAAGAAAAATATCAATTTTTTTAAGTAAATTGTAACTATAATCTAGAAATAAATAATCCAAAACTAAAATTAAGCATCCAATTCCATATATAAAGGACAAAAAAGAAGAAAATATTTAAGAAAAAAATAGTAAAAGCAGTACATGACTTATAAAATTAAAACTATAAAATATTTCTGAGAAAAATAAAGATCTAGACAAACTGAGAGACATACCATGGTCATTTAGAAAATTAAGATCGTGGCATCTGGTCCTATCACTTTATGGCAAGTAGATAGGGAAACAATGGAAACAGTGCCAGACCTTATTTTTTGAAATTAAAAGATGCTAGCTCCTTGAAAGAAAAGCTATGACCAACCTAGACAGCTTATTAAAAAGCAGAGACATTACTTTGCCAACAAAGGTCCATCTAGTCAAAGCTTTGGTTTTTCCAGTAGCCATGTATGGATGTGAGAGTTGGACTATAAAGAAAGCTGAGCGCTGAAGAATTGATGCTTTTGAACTGTGGTGTTGGAGAAGACTCTTGAGAGTCCCTTGGACTGAAAGGAGATCCAACCAGTCCATCCTAAAGGAAATCAGTCCTGAATATTCATTGGAAGGACTGATGCTGAAGCTGAAACTCCAATACTGTGGCCACATTATGCAAAGAACTGACTCATTTGAAAAGACCCTAATGCTGGGAAAGATTGAAGGTAGGAGGAGAAGGGGATGAGACAGGGTGAGATGGTTGGATGGCATCACTGACTCAATGAACATGAGTTTAAGTAAACTCCAGGAGTTGGAATGGACAGGGAGGTGTGGCGTGCTGCTGTCCATAGTGTTGCAAAGAGTCAGACATGACTAAGCAACTGAACTAAATTGAACCATGCTCATGGGACAAGAAGATTCAAAATGGCAATTCTCCTTAAGTTGATATATCTAACTCTGTCAACGTTAGTTTTTTTGTTTGTTTGTTTTTGTTTTCATAAAAATTGACAAGTGAATTCTAAAATATATATGAAAGTTAAAGGATCAGACATAACCAAAATAATTTTGGAAAACTAAAATAGCCAGGACATGGAAACAACCTAGATGTCCATCAGCAGATGAATGGATAAGAAAGTTGTGGTACATATACACAATGGAGTATTACTCAGCCCTTAAAAAGAATGCATTTGAATCAGTTCTAAAGAGATGGATGAAACTGGAGCCAATTATACAGAGTGAAGTAAGCCAGAAAGAAAAACACCAATACAGTATACTGACACATATATATGGAATTTAGAAAGATAGTAATGATGACCCTGTATGTGAGACAACATAAGAAACACAGATGTATAGAATGGACTTTTGGCCTCTGCTGGAGAGGGAGAAGGTGGGATGATTTGGGAGAATGGCACTGAAACATGTATACTATCATGTAAGAAATGAAGTGCCAGTTTATGTTCGATACAGAATACAGGATGCTTGGGGCTGGTGCACGGGGATGATCCAGAGAGATAATATGGGGTGGGAGGTGGGAGGGGGTTTCAGGATTGGGAGCACATGTACACATGTGGCTGATTCATGTCAAATTATGGCAAAACCAATACAGTATTATAAAGTAGAATAAAATAAAATAATATATATATATATAAATAAAATAAAAAATAAACACTGGAAAAAAAAATAAAAAATATTAGCAGTCTATAACAATAAAAGGAGAAGGCAATGGCCACCCACTCCAGTACTCTTGCCTAGAAAATCCCATGTAATGAGAAGGCTGGTAGGCTGCAGTCCATGGGGTTGTGAAGAGTCGGACATGACTGAAGCAACTTAGCAGCAGTAGCATCAACATAACAATAAAAACAATATGGTCTTGGTGTAAGAGTTATCGTATAGATTATGTAAATCTATGTAATAGAATTCAGAGTCCTGATATGAAGCTTTTATCTTCAGTTTACTTTTTTAAAACTTTTAATTTATATTGGATGCATCTTCAATTTATTTTTGACAAATATGCTGAGGCAATTATTTTCAATAAGGGACACTTGAATACCTCACATTATATACATAAGTTATTTAGTTAATAGACTTGTTTCCAGGTTATGTGAAGAACATGTAAAAACTCAGTAATAAGATGACAACATAATTTTAAAATTAATAACAAATTCAAATAGATATTTTGCCAAGAGAAATCACCAAAGAAATTATACAAATGGCAAATAAGCACATAAAAAATGTTTAAAGTCGTTATGCATTAGGAAAATGAAAATTAGATACACGGTAACATATCACTACAAGCCCATGAGAGTAGTTATAATTTGACAAACAACAAGTGTTGGCAAGGATGTTGAGAAACGAATCTTCACACATTGCTGGTGGGAATGTAAAATGGTTGTATTGGTTTATTACAAATGTAGCAGATTACCAAAAATAGATTGACAATACATACTTATTATTTTTCAGTTCTTTATGTCAGAAGTTCAATATGGATCTCACTAGGCTTAGACTAAAATTTTGGCAGAGCTGGGTTTCTTTCATGGACTTTTAGGCAGAATATATTTCTTTGCTCATTCAAATGTTGGCAAAATTCAGTTCCAAGCCCTGTAACACTGAGGCCTTTGTTTTCTGCTGGCTGTCAGCTGGGGCAGGGCGGGATTAGGGGTGGGAGACTGGAAGACTAGAAGTCTCTTCAATTCTTGCACATAGTTCCCCTCAACCCTACATCTCAAAACCAGCAAAAAAGAACTGAAACCTCATGTTGCCATATCTCTACTTCCTGCTTCTGCCTCTTTCGTTCCATTCATTAGGATCCTTATTAACATTGGGCACACATGGATAACCCCAGGTATTTTTCCCTTGCTACTTTAATTTCCTTTTCCCATGTGATACAGCATAGTCACAGGTTCCAGAGATTAGAACACAAACATCTTTGGGGAGTAGATATTCTTTTGCTTACCACAATGGTACAGCCTCTTAGAAAAGCAGTTCTTAAAAAGGGTTAAACTTCATATGTGACATGGAAATTTTCCAACTAGGATTTTATCTGAAAGATGAAAATATAACGTCACAGAAAAGCCATTTCCTAAATGTTCTTAGCAGTGTTGTTCATAATAACTCAAAACTGAAAACAATCAAAAAATTCAACTGGTGAATGAACAAACCAAATGGAGTAAATCCATACAATGGAATACTGTTCATTAAGGGAAAGAAACTTGATACATGATGCAACAAGAAATGAAGTTCAAGCACATTGTTGTATTTAAAAACTCCAGACATACAAGGCTATAGATTGTGNATGTTCTTAGCAGTGTTGTTCATAATAACTCAAAACTGAAAACAATCAGAAAATTCAACTGGTGAATGAACAAACCAAATGGAGTAAATCCATACAATGGAATACTGTTCATTAAGGGAAAGAAACGATACATGATGCAACAAAAAATGAAGTTCAAACACATTGTTGTAGTTAAAAACTCCAGACATACAAGGCTATAGATTGTGCTATTATGATAAATTCATAGAAATGTTAAAAACTTTAGAGACTAAAATCATATCAAGGGTTGCCTGGTTCTTAGGGCAGAGGGGATTGACTAAAAGTGAGCATGAAGAAATTTTTTGAATAATAAAAGTTTAAAAGCTGCCTTATGGTGAGTGCCACAAAACTGTGTGGACTTACTAAAATCATTGAATTGTACACATACAATGGGTAGATTTTATGGGTGTAAATTATGCTTTAGTATAGGTGCTATCAGTCTCCTTTTATAAATTCATATTTCACAAGTAAGCTGCTGCTGCTGCTTCTGCTAAATCACTTCAGTCGTGTCTGACTCTGTGTGACCCCATAGATGGCAGCCCATCAGGCTCCCCTATCCCTGGGATTCTCCAGGCAAGAACACTGAAGTGGGTTGCCATTTCCTTCTCCCACAAGTAAGCTAGCATTGTTTAAAGAACACTCCCATTATTAGCTAATTCATTATTTATTTCTAAAATTTTGAAAGTTAACATTGCCACCTCCAAAATGTCTACCACCTCCCTCAGAGGACTCCCAAGGACAGTGAAATCCCATTGCACATGATCAAAAAGTTCTTCATCCATGGCCCAACCCATCTCAAGCCTATTTCACTGATAGCATCCAAACCTTGAACCTTAACCATAGATAAGTGAAGTCAAGAGCAAGTTTATCTCTGTTCCACTGAGCATAATTTTTGAGCTAGAAGTTTTAAAATTGGGTTACTCAATCTTACCCAATGTTGTTATCAGAATCAGATGGAACAATGGATGAAAAATGTGCAACACAGTACCTGGCATATTCTACATATTTAACAAATTTTAAGCAGTCTTCCATTTCCTACAAGAGAACATCACTGTTTATGTTTCATTTTCAGTCATTTCAGTTTTCAGAAAATATGAAAAAGAGTTATCCATTAATGTGTTGGATCTGTAGTTTATTCCATGGACATACAATATTTATCCATCTCAGTCTCTAAGCAAATATCATACAGTCCCAGAACAGTGGAGAACCTGTGTGATAAAAACACAGATGGTACATCCTCCAAACCAGGGCAAACACTATTGAATCAACTATTAAGTGACAAAAAGATAAGGGCAAACATATGAGCAAGAAGAAAATCATGATTATAGCAATTTATGAGAATTAATGATACAGCAAATCTAATATTCATTTTTATAGAATACTTTAACTTTCCAATTTTATAAAATAAATGCAAAGAAATGTAAACCTAAGATGATTGAGTGAATTGGAGTAGTTCACCAGGTTAGTGGGGCTTCCCTGGTGTCTCAGACAGTAAAGAATCCACTTACAATGTGGGAGACCTGGGTTAGATCCCTGGATTGGGAAGATCTGCTGGAGGAGGGCATGGCAACTCATTCCAGAATTCTTGCCTCGAGAATCCCCGTGGACAGAGGAGCCAGGTGGGCTTCAGTCCTTGGGGTCGTAAAGGGTCAGACACGGGTCAGCAACTAAGCACAGCACAGCAGGTTAGTGGTAAGGTAAAAAATGGGCTTTCTGGGTGGCCCTAGAGATTAAGAACCCACCTGCCAATGCAGGAGACAAAAGACGTAGGTTTGATACCTAGGTTGGGAAGATCCCATGGAGGAGGGCACAGCAACCCATTCCAGTATTCTTGCCTGGAAAATCCTATGGACAGAGGAGCCTAGTGGGCTACAGTCCATGGGTTGCAAAGAACCAGACATGGCTAAAGTGACANTTAAAAACTCCAGACATACAAGGCTATAGATTGTGCTATTATGATAAATTCATAGAAATGTTAAAAACTTTAGAGACTAAAATCATATCAAGGGTTGCCTGGTTCTTAGGGCAGAGGGGATTGACTAAAAGTGAGCATGAAGAAATTTTTTGAATAATAAAAGTTTAAAAGCTGCCTTATGGTGAGTGCCACAAAACTGTGTGGACTTACTAAAATCATTGAATTGTACACATACAATGGGTAGATTTTATGGGTGTAAATTATGCTTTAGTATAGGTGCTATCAGTCTCCTTTTATAAATTCATATTTCACAAGTAAGCTGCTGCTGCTGCTTCTGCTAAATCACTTCAGTCGTGTCTGACTCTGTGTGACCCCATAGATGGCAGCCCATCAGGCTCCCCTATCCCTGGGATTCTCCAGGCAAGAACACTGAAGTGGGTTGCCATTTCCTTCTCCCACAAGTAAGCTAGCATTGTTTAAAGAACACTCCCATTATTAGCTAATTCATTATTTATTTCTAAAATTTTGAAAGTTAACATTGCCACCTCCAAAATGTCTACCACCTCCCTCAGAGGACTCCCAAGGACAGTGAAATCCCATTGCACATGATCAAAAAGTTCTTCATCCATGGCCCAACCCATCTCAAGCCTATTTCACTGATAGCATCCAAACCTTGAACCTTAACCATAGATAAGTGAAGTCAAGAGCAAGTTTATCTCTGTTCCACTGAGCATAATTTTTGAGCTAGAAGTTTTAAAATTGGGTTACTCAATCTTACCCAATGTTGTTATCAGAATCAGATGGAACAATGGATGAAAAATGTGCAACACAGTACCTGGCATATTCTACATATTTAACAAATTTTAAGCAGTCTTCCATTTCCTACAAGAGAACATCACTGTTTATGTTTCATTTTCAGTCATTTCAGTTTTCAGAAAATATGAAAAAGAGTTATCCATTAATGTGTTGGATCTGTAGTTTATTCCATGGACATACAATATTTATCCATCTCAGTCTCTAAGCAAATATCATACAGTCCCAGAACAGTGGAGAACCTGTGTGATAAAAACACAGATGGTACATCCTCCAAACCAGGGCAAACACTATTGAATCAACTATTAAGTGACAAAAAGATAAGGGCAAACATATGAGCAAGAAGAAAATCATGATTATAGCAATTTATGAGAATTAATGATACAGCAAATCTAATATTCATTTTTATAGAATACTTTAACTTTCCAATTTTATAAAATAAATGCAAAGAAATGTAAACCTAAGATGATTGAGTGAATTGGAGTAGTTCACCAGGTTAGTGGGGCTTCCCTGGTGTCTCAGACAGTAAAGAATCCACTTACAATGTGGGAGACCTGGGTTCGATCCCTGGATTGGGAAGATCTGCTGGAGGAGGGCATGGCAACTCATTCCAGAATTCTTGCCTCGAGAATCCCCGTGGACAGAGGAGCCAGGTGGGCTTCAGTCCTTGGGGTCGTAAAGGGTCAGACACGGGTCAGCAACTAAGCACAGCACAGCAGGTTAGTGGTAAGGTAAAAAATGGGCTTTCTGGGTGGCCCTAGAGATTAAGAACCCACCTGCCAATGCAGGAGACAAAAGACGTAGGTTTGATACCTAGGTTGGGAAGATCCCATGGAGGAGGGCACAGCAACCCATTCCAGTATTCTTGCCTGGAAAATCCTATGGACAGAGGAGCCTAGTGGGCTACAGTCCATGGGTTGCAAAGAACCAGACATGGCTAAAGTGACAGCATGCACAGAGAGCCCAGAGTTAGAAAACTTTTATGATCTTCCTATGTTCCATGTTCTGGATGGAGAATATTGTGAAAACTACAAGTCAAGATAACAAAATTTAGCTCTGTTCAGGATTATAGCCTCTAAATTCATACTCTCCATTAAAAGCTCAGCAGAGTATCATTGCAGCTCTGGAAAGGCAATCACTAATTAAATAAAGCCCTGTCCGTCTGAGATGAACATGGCTGAAATACCAAGCTGTAAACTTTCCCTGTCTGTGCCTTAGCTCTTTAAGTCCCAATCAACATGAAAAATCACAAACTTCAATTGTTCTTTTTAGTTTTTTCCTTTCCTGAGGCTCAGCTGCACTAAGTGGAAAGTGGGACCAGAAGAGAGAACACGAGTCTCAGTCAAAACACATGTGCTGTATTTATTGTAACATCTACAAGGGTTTTTCTAAAATAGAAAACTAAAAATATGAATACTATATATAGTACTTTAAAATTGTATATAGTGTTTACTGTATTCTTGGCATTTAAATTTAATGTCCACAATTGATATGCTAAAATTAAATCATTTGACCAGTATCAAGATCACACAGTAAAGGCAGGAGCCTAAATTCATTCCCAGACTGGATTTCCTTCTCTGAACTGTAATATGATTACATATATATATATATATATATATATATACACACACACACATATACATACATACATACATACACTTGAGTTTCTCTCGGTGTTTCCATGGTAAAAAATCTGCCTGCCAAGTACAAGATGCTGGGGATGTGGGTTTGATCTCGCATCCCCAACATCTTCTCCAGGATCAGGAAGATCATCTGGAGGAGGAAAAGGCAACCCATTTCATTAATCTTACCTGGGAAATCCCATGGACAGAGGAACTTGAGTGAAAGAATTTATATTTTTCTCAATATTAAGAAGTTATTGCCATACTATTGATTTAAGCTATGCAAATTTTGTTGATTCATAACTATTTTCAGTGTGCATACGTTTTGCTCTATCTATGGCTTTATTTTTCAAGCCCATAATTAGGAGTTAGTAATAGGATCTCCTCTACATAGATTCATTTCAGTTCAGTTCAGTCGTTCAGTCATGTCCGACTCTTTGCGACCCCATGAATCGCAGCACACCATGACTCCCTGTCCATCACCAACTCACAGAGTTCACTCAAACTCACGTCCATCGAGTCCGTGATGCCATCCAGCCATCTCATCCTCTGTCCTCTCCTTCTCCTCCTGCCCCCAATCCCTCCCAGCATCAGAGTATTTTCCACTGAGTCAACTCTTTGCATGAGGTGGCCAAAGTACTAGAGTTTCAGCTTTAGCATCATTCCTTCCAAAGAAATCTCAGGGTTGATCTTCAGAATGGACTGGTTGGATCTCCTTGCAGTCCAAGGGACTCTCAGGAGTCTTCTCCAATACCACAGTTCAAAAGCATCAATTCTTCGGCACTCAGCCTTCTTCACAGTCCAACTCTCACATCCATACATGACCACAGGAAACACCATAGCCTTGACTAGACGGACCTTAGTCGGCTAAGTAATGTCTCTGCTTTTCAATATGCTTTCTAGGTTGGTTATAACTTTTCTTCCAAGGAGTAAGCATCTTTTAATTTCATGGCTGTAGTCACCATCTGCAGTGATTTTGGAGCCCGCAAAAAACAAAGTATGACACTGTTTCCACTGTTTTCCCATCTATTTCTCATGAAGTGATGGGACAAGATGCCATGATCTTCATTTTCTGAATGTTGAGCTTTAAGCCAGCTTTTTCACTTTCCATTTTCACTTTCATCAAGAGGCCCTTTAGCTTCTCTTCACTTTCTGCTATAAGGGTGGTGTCATCTGTATATCTGAGATTATTGATATTTCTCCCGGCAATCTTGATTCCAGCT
>SJYW01040907.1:976350-987333 GCA_006410735.1 Raphicerus campestris | reverse complement strand
ATTTAAATTTAATGTCCACAATTGATATGCTAAAATTAAATCATTTGACCAGTATCAAGATCACACAGTAAAGGCAGGAGCCTAAATTCATTCCCAGACTGGATTTCCTTCTCTGAACTGTTATATGATTACATATATATATATATATATACACACACACACATATACATACATACATACACTTGAGTTTCTCTCGGTGTTTCCGTGGTAAAAAATCTGCCTGCCAAGTACAAGATGCTGGGGATGTGGGTTTGATCTCACATCCCCAACATCTTCTCCAGGATCAGGAAGATCATCTGGAGGAGGAAAAGGCAACCCATTTCATTAATCTTACCTGGGAAATCCCATGGACAGAGGAACTTGAGTGAAAGAATTTATATTTTTCTCAATATTAAGAAGTTATTGCCATACTATTGATTTAAGCTATGCAGATTTTGTTGATTCATAACTATTTTCAGTGTGCATACGTTTTGCTCTATCTATCGCTTTATTTTTCAAGCCCATAATTAGGAGTTAGTAATAGGATCCCTTTTACATAGATTCATTTCAGTTCAGTTCAGTCGTTCAGTCGTGTCCGACTCTTTGCGACCCCATGAATCGCAGCACACCATGACTCCCTGTCCATCACCAACTCACAGAGTTCATTCAAACTCACGTCCATCGAGTCCATGATGCCATCCAGCCATCTCATCCTCTGTCCTCTCCTTCTCCTCCTGCCCCCAATCCCTCTCAGCATCAANTCTGACCCCCTTCCCTGTTTCCAGTTGAGTGCCTCATCCCTGATTTTAGCTGGTCTTACAGTCAGCTCTTCTGGAGGAAATTTCCAGTCCCCTGCTTAGTTGTATAAGCCAGAGGAGAGGCTTTGGGGACCTAATTGTCTTTATATCCAAAGTGAACGTTGCTCTGTTGTGTCTGACTCTTTGTGACCCCATGGACTATACAGTCCATGGAGAATGGTGGGTAGCTATTCCCGTCTCCAGAGGATCTTCCCAACATAGGGATTTAACCCAGGTTTCCCACATTGCAGGTNCAGCCTTCTTCACAGTCCAACTCTCACATCCATACATGACCACAGGAAACACCATAGCCTTGACTAGACGGACCTTAGTCGGCTAAGTAATGTCTCTGCTTTTCAATATGCTTTCTAGGTTGGTTATAACTTTTCTTCCAAGGAGTAAGCATCTTTTAATTTCATGGCTGTAGTCACCATCTGCAGTGATTTTGGAGCCCGCAAAAAACAAAGTATGACACTGTTTCCACTGTTTTCCCATCTATTTCTCATGAAGTGATGGGACAAGATGCCATGATCTTCATTTTCTGAATGTTGAGCTTTAAGCCAGCTTTTTCACTTTCCATTTTCACTTTCATCAAGAGGCCCTTTAGCTTCTCTTCACTTTCTGCTATAAGGGTGGTGTCATCTGTATATCTGAGATTATTGATATTTCTCCCGGCAATCTTGATTCCAGCTAGTGTTTCTTCCAGTCCAGCGTTTCTTGTGATGTACTCTACACATAAGTTAAATAAGCAGGATAACAATATACAACCTTGACATACTCCTTTTCCTATTTGGAACCAGTCTGTTGTAGATTAGTGTCACCCAAATGCTTCTGATGATGAATTGGTTGAATAATCTTTTATAGCTATCTTTTATTTTATTTCACTAAGCAAACAAACAGACAAACAAAATTTTTCTGTATTATTTCCACCAACAGAAGGTTTATAACTCAGATTTTTTTTCTAAGGCATCTAGTAACAAACTTCCAGAGCAAACAAAAACTATTGAACTGCCATTCTTATTCTCATTTATCTTCATAAACAAGAATAAAATCCTAGGCTGAGTTTTAATTAAGATCTCTTATATGGCCCTTGTTCTAGCTCTGTCCTTAACATCTATCGAACCAAAAGTCTTCAAAGAGATATTTTTCACTTTTATGTATCAAATGACACAATTTTTTTATGATTAACACTATAAATATTATATTTTCCATTTTTCTAAGAAAAAAGGAGTCTGACGATTTTATGTATTGTAATGAAATGTGAAAATGTTTATCACTCAATTGTGTTCCACTCTTCATGACCCCATGGACTGTAGCCCATCAGGCTTCTCTGTCTAGAGAATTCTCCAGCTAGAACACTGGAATGGGTTGCCATTTCCTTCTCCAGGGTATCTTCCCAACCCAGGAATCAAATCCAGGGATTGAACCCAGGTCTCCTGCATTGCAATCAGGTTATTTACCCCAATCCCACCTGGGAAGCTCTATGTATTGAAAAGCATATTTAATTTTAAAAAAATACTTAAAATTTTTCTCAAGGCTAAATGTTATGTGGCAGAATTCTTTCACATAACAATAACATGGTAAAGCTGAATGAGGGTTCCCATTCACTTCTTTCACTCATAAAATAAAAATCTATCACTAATGAATAATGACATATATACTTTAGACATGAAGTTCCTCTTAAATTCATAGATCTATTGACAAATTATTCTAGTAGAATATAAAATATGAAAGACATTTTAGCATAATTTTATGTTTTCAGTGAAAACGTTATAACTTGTTTCAAAGTTTTAATACAACTTGCAACTGAAGTTTTAAGTATAATCATGAGATTATTTCCAAGTGACAACATTTATATTGTATGTGTGGCAGATAAAAATTATTGCTGAGTATCAAGTACATATGAGCCTAGAGAGAAAAATAAAGCTGGAAGAAAAATTTGATAGTATAGCTTACTACTATAAAACCATAAATTAGACAAGTATTTTTAGTTCCACCAAAATCCTTTACATTCTTATGTTTCTTTTGTGGTATTTTCCATCTTTAACCCCTGCGCACATAGCTGCTCTTAACAATAATCTATGAGCTCTCTATAAAGGCCTAATTCTCCAGTATAATTAAAAATTGTCTTTATCTGTAGAGAAGCCATAACTGTGTAAGTCTAAATTTTAAAATATTCTCTTTAACAAACATCTGACAATGCAAATATCTGTTATGAAAATGCCTAGCAGTAGACAAAAGTCATTAGAAACACATTTTNAGAAGAAGTTGAGAAGAAGAATAAGAAGAAGAAGATGAGAAAAAAAAGAAGAAGAAGGTGAGAAGAATAAGAAGAAGGTGAGAAGAAGAAGAAGGTGAGAAGAAGAAGAAGGCGAAAAGAAGAAGAAGAGGAAGGTGAAAGAAGAAGTAGAACAAGAAGTAGGTAAGAAGAAGAAGAAGAACAAGAGAAAGAAGAAGAAGATGGTGAGAAGAATAAGAAAAAGAAGGTGAGAAGAGANAGAGACTGTAGCAAGTGACTCTCCAGAACAAACAAGACGAAAGTATGCATAAGGAAGGAAGATATTAAAGACAACCACTATTTGGTTAATAAATGTAAAGAACTGTCTTTCATATGCTCCATAGGCCAGGCAAAAATTTTGAAAAATCCAGTTTAGGAGAAAAAGTATAATTTCACAGTCGCTTAGTAATTTGATAGCTTCCATTTTCAAGCTTCTTAATCTTAGGAAACTCTTATGGGTCCTTGGTAGCTCAGATGGTAAAGAATCTGCATGCAATGACAATTCCCAGGTTGGGAAGATGCCCTAGAAAAGGAAATGGCAACCCACTCCAGTATTTTTCCCTGGAGAATTCCACTGGGCAGAGGAGCCTGGTGGGCTTACAAAGAGTCAGACACGACTGAGTGACAAACACTTTCACTTTCATATAATGGAAATAGAGGCCTTTAATTTTTGTTTAGATTAAGTGCGCTAACTTGCATACCCCGGAGGTCAACACTAGCACAGGGTATACACTGGTTGGCATCAGCTTATCTGATCTTTTTCCTAATGAATTGCACCTCTCTACAGTAATGTCCACTCTCTCCTACTAATTCCACAGGATTATCATGGGATTTTCCATTAAGCACAATATTATCTTACCCATTGTCCACAGTTGATTAGTCCTGGAGTAAGTGCCTGAGCCAACCTGAACAACGAAATTTTTCCCAGTAATCACTAGACTCCAAAAAGAGTCTCAATATTCTTTTTATTGCCATGGATATTGTAAAATGTAATATTTAGTAGCTATCACCAACTATATTTAATGACATGTGAAAAAAACATAAACTGATCTTCATAGAGAAAAAGATGAAGGAAAAATATTTGCATTATAGAATTCAACCTTGACTTCCAGGTGTTTAATTGTTAATTCCTTCTTTTGATTTCAAGAAATACCTTGGTTTTATTACCATAAAACTCATCTTTTCCTTGAATTATTTCCATTTGTGTATTTTATCAAGTTCAAGCTTTCAGTTTCAGTTCAGTTCTTCAGTCACATCTGACTCTTTGTGACCCCATGGACTGTAGCACGCCAGGCTTCCCTGTCCATCACGAACTCCCAGAGCTGATTAAATTCATGTCCATCGAGTCGGTGATGCCATCCAACCATTTCATCGTTTGTTGTCCCCTTATCCTCCTGCCTTCAATATTTCCCAGCATCAGGGTCTTTTCCAATGAGTCAGTTCTTCAAAACAGGTGGCCAAAGTATTAAAGTTTCAAGTTCAGTATCAGTCTTTCCAATGAATATTCAGTGTTTATTTCCTTTAGGAATGACTGGTTTGATCTCCTTGCAGTCCAAAGTGTTAGGTAAAAGACGACCAGGACACCAAAAGAGTGTTTAACAGACTTTTAATGGGGAAGCACTCCCAGGCAGGGTTCCCAGATCCAAACGAGGCAGGTCGAGGAAGTCCGTGTCCGGACTGTGCTGGGGAGTGGTTTATATGTGTTTGTTGTGGGGGATGGTCAGGCTAGATCGCCCAAAAAATGTACAGTTAATGGATGGGGATTCAGATAGGTCGCCAGCCTGAGGCATCGTGGGCTGACATGTCCTTCTACATGGTTGGGGTGGGGTGACTTTAGCTGGTGAAGTGTGCTGTCATTGGTCCCTGGAATCTGGGAGGCTCCTTCCGTTAGAGACTTNGGGAGGTCTATAAAAAGTGAAAGGGTTTAAAAATGCCTACCGACTCCTTTAAACTGGAGCCAGCAGTTAGAAATGGAAAACAAAACTGGAAGATAATTGAGATAAATCACATCCTGAAGCCTTTTAATATTTTTGCCCTAGGATTTAGAACTTGTGAATTTGATTTTTTAAAAGTGCTCCTATGATGCCTGACATTTAGACAATTGTTTAAGAGAAGAAAACAACGGTGACAGTAAAAGATTAGCTGAACTGTACTCTAGACATGGAGGAATGCAAATGAGCATATGCAATTGTAAAGCAGTGCACATCAAAAACGCTGTGGAGACAAATAAGCAGACTGAGTGACTTTCAAACTAAGAAACTAGGTCAAGAATCAGATAAAGCGTGTATCTGTAACAGCAGCATTTCTTATCTGAATTGTTTAAGTTTTAATATTGAATTTTAGCGTGTTTACTTAGCCATATGTGGTTCAAAGTCTCTTTACAAGTTAACTTTTTTCCCCCTAAAATACTTAAAGCAAGATAATAGCACAAGTAAGCAGCAGTTTCCAAGGTCACAACTCAGTCTGACATTATTTATACCAGATGCTAATTACAGGTCATTTGTTCATTTGAGAGTCTTCCCTTTGGATCTGAAAAGACTGTTCTGAGATGTCAAAAACAGACTTTCTCCCATCCCCTGGGAGGAAGATCAACAAGAAGCATTGTCCATCATCTCTAACTTTAGTTCATAATAAATTCCTGTCAAAATACTTAGTAAAGAGTTAGGTTGAAGAATCTAAAGTCTTACAAAACTAAATGAATTTATGAAGACACAAAAGTAAGACAGAGTGAGATAATCCGTGAGGATTTACTATTTGAAATATGTATCTAAAAATAGATATATATTTACATTTGAGCTTCTATTTAGATATTATTAAACATGCTATAAGTAACCTCAGATGTTCAACACCTATCACAAATGCTGAAGATGTTATACACACCATTCATAACAGATTTTTCCAGAAAAAAATCTGAATTTAAATAGCATCTTCATTATGTCCTTGTCCTTTTACATGCAATTTACTTATACAAGCTTTTTTTTATTTTTTAATACCCAACCATCCCAGGCTCACCAGTGTTGTCTCATTTGCCTAGTGGACAAATGTTGTTGGATCTGAAATCATCTCATTTCAATCTCTCTGTCTTGCAAATTTGCTGCTGACTCAGGCCTCTTGTGATTTTAAAAAAAAAAAAATGTATTTTGGACTCCAGTGTATTTTCCTAAACTAAGATCTCCTTTGAAATTACTTCTGCATCTTTATATTTGACCAGAACTAGTACTTACAGATCTGAACATGAAACATTAGCTCTTGCAGACCCTCTTTTGAGATTACCTGCATCAACATTCCCCTTTTGAACTCCAGTCTTTGCCTCCTGCTCTCTCACCCACACATCTACATGCACCAGTTAAGGAAATGAATAGAACATAATTCAAATGTTCATAGATATCACATTATCCTGAATTTTATATGAAAAATATGATCTTTCATTCTTTGAGGATTTTGTCAGCCATCAAAATACACCCCTTAAATCTCCTTCTGCCATCAGTATAATTGAAATCCCTATCACTTTCAAAATGAGACTTTGTTTCTTCAAACTCTTTGCAGCCCAGTGGACCCATTCTTGCAGTGTGAGGCAACACTGACACAAGTACACACTCATCTCTGCCTCCATGAATCTTGAACCTCTTGGAACTTTACTGTAGTCCAAAATTCCTAATACTTGGTTTACCTTCTTTGCTTTTCTTCTTCAGAGATGTCAGGTTTGTTTCAAACCAGAATGCTCACCTGGCTTCTTCCCCAGTATTTTGCCCAACCAATCTTTTCCATATTTAATCCATATGGTGCTTGCTTCTTAAAAGACCCAAACTGACAGAAGAATATCAAATATGTAGTCTCTTTGCCAAGGTTCATGCTCACAAATGAATTTTAATGTAAAGTAGTGAANTAAAATGCCTACCGACTCCTTTAAACTGGAGCCAGCAGTTAGAAATGGAAAACAAAACTGGAAGATAATTGAGATAAATCACATCCTGAAGCCTTTTAATATTTTTGCCCTAGGATTTAGAACTTGTGAATTTGATTTTTTAAAAGTGCTCCTATGATGCCTGACATTTAGACAATTGTTTAAGAGAAGAAAACAATGGTGACAGTAAAAGATTAGCTGAACTGTACTCTAGACATGGAGGAATGCAAATGAGCATATGCAATTGTAAAGCAGTGCACATCAAAAACGCTGTGGAGACAAATAAGCAGACTGAGTGACTTTCAAACTAAGAAACTAGGTCAAGAATCAGATAAAGCGTGTATCTGTAACAGCAGCATTTCTTATCTGAATTGTTTAAGTTTTAATATTGAATTTTAGCGTGTTTACTTAGCCATATGTGGTTCAAAGTCTCTTTACAAGTTAACTTTTTTCCCCCTAAAATACTTAAAGCAAGATAATAGCACAAGTAAGCAGCAGTTTCCAAGGTCACAACTCAGTCTGACATTATTTATACCAGATGCTAATTACAGGTCATTTGTTCATTTGAGAGTCTTCCCTTTGGATCTGAAAAGACTGTTCTGAGATGTCAAAAACAGACTTTCTCCCATCCCCTGGGAGGAAGATCAACAAGAAGCATTGTCCATCATCTCTAACTTTAGTTCATAATAAATTCCTGTCAAAATACTTAGTAAAGAGTTAGGTTGAAGAATCTAAAGTCTTACAAAACTAAATGAATTTATGAAGACACAAAAGTAAGACAGAGTGAGATAATCCGTGAGGACTTACTATTTGAAATATGTATCTAAAAATAGATATACATTTACATTTGAGCTTCTATTTAGATATTATTAAACATGTTATAAGTAATCTCAGATGTTCAACACCTATCACAAATGCTGAAGATGTTATACACACCNGTTGAAGAATCTAAAGTCTTACAAAACTAAATGAATTTATGAAGACACAAAAGTAAGACAGAGTGAGATAATCCGTGAGGATTTACTATTTGAAATATGTATCTAAAAATAGATATATATTTACATTTGAGCTTCTATTTAGATATTATTAAACATGCTATAAGTAACCTCAGATGTTCAACACCTATCACAAATGCTGAAGATGTTATACACACCATTCATAACAGATTTTTCCAGAAAAAAATCTGAATTTAAATAGCATCTTCATTATGTCCTTGTCCTTTTACATGCAATTTACTTATACAAGCTTTTTTTTATTTTTTAATACCCAACCATCCCAGGCTCACCAGTGTTGTCTCATTTGCCTAGTGGACAAATGTTGTTGGATCTGAAATCATCTCATTTCAATCTCTCTGTCTTGCAAATTTGCTGCTGACTCAGGCCTCTTGTGATTTTAAAAAAAAAAAAATGTATTTTGGACTCCAGTGTATTTTCCTAAACTAAGATCTCCTTTGAAATTACTTCTGCATCTTTATATTTGACCAGAACTAGTACTTACAGATCTGAACATGAAACATTAGCTCTTGCAGACCCTCTTTTGAGATTACCTGCATCAACATTCCCCTTTTGAACTCCAGTCTTTGCCTCCTGCTCTCTCACCCACACATCTACATGCACCAGTTAAGGAAATGAATAGAACATAATTCAAATGTTCATAGATATCACATTATCCTGAATTTTATATGAAAAATATGATCTTTCATTCTTTGAGGATTTTGTCAGCCATCAAAATACACCCCTTAAATCTCCTTCTGCCATCAGTATAATTGAAATCCCTATCACTTTCAAAATGAGACTTTGTTTCTTCAAACTCTTTGCAGCCCAGTGGACCCATTCGTGCAGTGTGAGGCAACACTGACACAAGTACACACTCATCTCTGCCTCCATGAATCTTGAACCTCTTGGAACTTTACTGTAGTCCAAAATTCCTAATACTTGGTTTACCTTCTTTGCTTTTCTTCTTCAGAGATGTCAGGTTTGTTTCAAACCAGAATGCTCACCTGGCTTCTTCCCCAGTATTTTGCCCAACCAATCTTTTCCATATTTAATCCATATGGTGCTTGCTTCTTAAAAGACCCAAACTGACAGAAGAATATCAAATATGTAGTCTCTTTGCCAAGGTTCATGCTCACAAATGAATTTTAATGTAAAGTAGTGAACAATTTCATGGCTACTTAAGTTGAAAACATTTGGGATAAAATATCGATTCTATAGAATACCAGTTGTGTACTTTTAGACTACCATTTCAAGTGTTAATTTTCTATTTTGTAAAATAAAAAATATCAACAGTTATCTCATATGGGGTTACTGTGCAGAAGAGGATTTCATCATATAGCAAATATCTATTAAGTGGTAAAATTATAAGTAATAAGTGAAAAATCAGAAATTTTCAGGAAATTCATTTTGAATACTTAAAGGAATGAAGGCTGAAATGGAATTTTTATATTTCTCTCTGGTACTAGGCAAAAAGTCAATTTGAATAGAGAAGATTGACACTTGACAAGATCTCATAGAATTTCCTCTACAAAGCTAAAATTTTACAGAAAACCTGGGATGGCTGAAGTTCTAACCTGCTCTCAGGGATTTCATCTGTCACTGTTTAATAGGAAAGAATGATAATCTTATTGCAACTATCAGTAGGATCCCTAAGAACCATGGAATTTTAAATTTGGAAATTTAAACTTGAATAGTGTTTGTGGCTTGCACTTGAATTATAGAAGTGATCTTCCTATTTCTAAATTACCCCCATTCAGGGTATTTAAGGCAATATGTGCTGTATCCTGAGTTTAAGACAAATAACCCAACTAAAATGAAAGAAAATAGGCATATGGAAATTCAAAATCTTTATAATGTTTAAATATAGTGAAAACAGAATCAAAAGAGAATACAGGTATTTGAGAAAGATGTTGATTTGTGACACTCTCTACTACATGAGGAGGAGGCAGTGGCACCCCACTCCAGTACTCTGGAAAACCCCATGGACGGAGGAGCCTAGTAGGCTGCAGTCCATGGGGTCGCAAAGAGTCGGACACGACTGAGCGAATTCCCTTACACTTTTCACTTTCATGCACTGGAGAAGGAAATGGCAACCCACTCCAGTGTTCTTGCCTGGAGAATTCCAGGGACGGGGGAGCCTGGTGGGCTGCCGTCTATGGGGTCGCACAGAGTTGGACACGACTGAAGCGACTTAGTAGCAGCAGCAGCAGCAGCAGCAGCAGCAGCTACTACATGAAAGTAAGTAAAACTTCTAGACCTTTTAGGTATGAACTAAATCAAATTCCTTAGGATTATACAGTGGAAGTGACAAATAGAATCAAGGGATTAGATCTAACAGACAGTGCCGGAAAAACTATGGATGGAGGTTCCTGACACTGTACAAGAGGCAGTGATCAAGAATATCCCCAAGAAAAAGAAATGCAAAAAGGCAAAATGGTTGTCTGAAAAGGCCTCTTGATGCCTCTTGATGAAACTGAAAGAGGAGAGTGAAAAAGTTGGCTTAAAGCTCAACATTCAGAAAACGAAGATCAGGGCATCCGGTCCCATCACTTCATGGGAAATAGATGGGGAAACAGTGTCAGACTTTATTTTTTGGGGCTCGAAAATCATTGCAAATGGTGACTGCAGCCATGAAATTAAAAGACGCTTACTCCTTGGAAGAAATGTTGTGACCAACCTAGATAGTATATTCAAAAGCAGAGATATCACTTTGCTGATTAAGGTCCGTCTAGTCAAGACTATGGTTTTTCCTGTGGTTATGTATGGATGTGAGAGTTGGACTGTGAAGAAGGCTGAGCGCCAAAGAATTGATGCTTTTGCACTGTAGTGTTGGAGAAGACTCTTGAGAGTCCCTTGGACTGCAAGGAGATCCAACCAGAACATTCTGAAGATCAACCCTGGGATTTCTTTGGAAGGAATGATGCTAAAGCTGAAACTTCAGTACTTTGTTTGTGCACCTCATGCGAAGAGTTGACTCATTGGAAAAGACTCTGATGCTGGGAGGGATTGAGGGCAGGAGGAGAAGGGGAC
>SJYW01040907.1:929528-955883 GCA_006410735.1 Raphicerus campestris | reverse complement strand
TTCTTCTTCTTCTTCTACTTCTTCTCACCTTTTTATTCTTCTTCTTCTCACCTTCTTCTTTTTCTCTTCTTCTTCCTTTTTTTTCTTTTCTTTTTTTGTTTTTTTTTTTTTTTTTTTTTTTTTTTTTTTTTTATCTCTTCTTGCTATTCTTTGGAACTCTGCATTCAGATACTTATGTCTTTCCTTTTCTCCTTTGCTTTTCTCTTCTCTTCTTTTCACTGCTATTTGTAAGGCTTCCTCAGACATCCATTTTGCTTTTTTGCATTTCTTTTCCATGAAGATGGTCTTGATCCCTGTCTCCTATACAATGTCATGAACCTCCGTCCATAGTTCATCAGGTACTCTATCTATCAGATATAGTCATTTAAGAATGTATTTCTCACTTCCACTGTATAATCACTAATTAAAAGCAAAACAGACATTTAAAACTTGGGTTCCAGTCCTTACTGAGTCAGTTCTGTTTTTGTTGTTATTCAGTCACTAAATCCTGCCTGACTCTTTGCAATCCCATGGACTGCAACACTCCAGGCCTCCCTGTCCTTTACCATCTCCAAGAGTTTGCTCAAACTCATATCCATGGAGTCGGTGATGCTATCCAACCACCTCTTTCTCTGTTGCCCCCTCCTCATCCTGCTCTCAATCTCTCTCAGCATCAGTCTTTTCCAATGGGTTGGCTCTTTGCATCAGATGGCCAAAGTATTGAAAATTCAACTTCAGCATCAATCAATAAGCAAGGTTGTTTTCCTTTCAGATTGACTAGTTTGATTTTCTTCCAGTCCAAGGGACTCTCAAGAGTCTTCTTGAGCACCACAAATTCAAAAATATCAATTCTTCTGTGCTCAGCCTTCTTTATGGTCCAACTCTCACATTTGTACATGATTACTATAAAAACCATGGCTTTGACTAGAAGGACTTTTGTCAGCAAAGTTATGTCTTTGCTGTTTAATACACTGTCCAAGTTTGTCACAGCTTTCCTTCCAAGGAACAAGCATCTTATAATTTCATTGCTGCAGTCATCATCCACAGTGATTTTGGAGGCCAAGAAAAGTCTGTCTCTCTTCCACTTTTTTCCCCATCAATTTGCCATGAGTTGATGGGACTGGATGCCATGATATTCATTTTTTGGTTTTAACCCAGCTTTTCCACTCTCCTCTTTCATGCTCATCAAAAGGCTCCTTAGTCCTTTTTTTCTTTCTGCCATAAGGCTGGTATCATCTGTATATCTGAGGTTGTTGATATTTCTCCTGGCAATCTTGACTCCAGCTTTGAGTCATCCAGCCCAACTTTGCATATAAATTAAACAAGCAGGGTGAAAATATACAGCCTTGACATACTCCTTTCCCAATTTAGAACCGGTCCATTGTTCCATATCCAGTTCTAACTGTTACTTCTTGGCCTGCATACAGGTTTTTCAGGAGGCAGATGAGGTGGTCTGATATTCCCATTTCTTAAAAAAATTTCCACAGTTTGATCCATACAGTCAAAGACTTTAGTATAGTCAGTGAAACAGAAGCAGATGTTTTTCTGGAATTATTTTGTTTTTTCTATGATCCAACGCATGTTGGCTATTTGGTCGCTGGTTCCTCTGCTTTTTCTAAATCCACCTTGTATATCTGGAAGTTCTAAGTTCATGTACTGTTGAAGCCTAGCTTGAAAGATTTTGAGCATTATCTTGCTAGCATGTGAAATGATTGCAATTGTACAACAGTTTAAATATTCTTTGTCATTGCCCTTCTTTGGGATTGGAATGAAAACTGACCTTTTCCAGTCCTTTGACCACTGTTGAGTTTCCAAATTTACTTGCATATTGAGTGCAGCACTTCAACAGTCTCATCTTTTAGGTTTAAAAATAACTCAGCTGGAATTTCAGTTCTGTTTGAACTTAACCAATTATTTATTGACAGTTGTGAGGAATACATGATGTACTATGTCCTTAGCAATTTTTAAAATACTATTAGTTTCTATTCTAAATATTGAAGTGCATCTTCTTGTGGAATTTAAAGTTGGGTTGCAGTCATCATTGTGATTCTGAGCTTGAATGACAGCCTGCATAAAAAGAAAGAACCTCTTTGGTTACAACTGAGGTAATTTTAGCAAATTCTTTACAGGCAGGGACATATGAAACAAGCTTTAGTCTCCTCTTGGTTTTACACAAACAAAGAGCAAAGCTAGACCCTACAGTCATTCTGGTGCTCTCTTAAATAAGATATACTACTTATATCTTAAGTATGTGTGTGTGTGTATCTGTATGTGTGTGTTAAGTTACTTTGATCATGTTCTACTCTTTGCGACCCCATGGACTGTAGCCCACCAGGCTCCTCTGTCCATGGGATTCTCCAGGCAAGAATGTTGGAGTGCATTGCCATGACCTTCTCCAGGGGATCTTTCTGATTCAGGGACTGAACCCACGTCTTTTACATCTCCTGCTTTGGCAGGTGTGTTCTTTACCACTAGTGCCACCTGGGATATAGTAATATAAATAAAAATGCATAATGAACAAATATGTATATATACATAATCAATGCAGATGGTGACTGCAGCCATGAAATTAAAAGACGCTTACTCCCTGCAAGAAAAGTTATTACCAACCTAGATAGCATATTCAAAAGCAGAGACATTACTTTGACAACTAAGGTCCGTCTAGTCAAGGCTATGGTTTTTCCTGTGGTCCTGTATGGATGTGAGAGTTGGACTGTGAAGAAGGCTGAGCCCCAAAGAATTGATGCTTTTGAACTGTGGTGTTGGAAAAGACTCTTGAGAGTCCTTGGACTGCAAGGACATCCAACCAGTGCATTCTGAAGGAGATCAACCCTGGGATTTCTTTGGAAGGAATGATGCTAAAGCTGAAACTTCAGTACTTTGGCCACCTCATGCGAAGAGTTGACTCATTGGAAAAGACTCTGATGCTGGGAGGGATTGGGGGCAGGAGGAGAAGGGAATGACAGAGGGTGAGATGGCTGGATGGCATCACGGACTCGAAGGATGAGTCTGAGTGAGCTCCGAGAGATGGTGATGAACAGGGAGGCCTGGCGTGCTGCGATTCATGGGGTCGCAAAGAGTCGGACACGACTGAGCGACTGAACTTGAACTTGATACACAGATGCATATACCCACACAGTAGAGAAAAGCATACCATTTCAGTTCAAATGAAATATCCTAACATCAAATAAAATATAATATTCATTGAGTAATTACTAAGTTTCAAGCACTGAAATAACCTCCTTAGATGAGTTGCCTCATAATTTTTACAAATAGCTATCATCAACCCTACTTGCAAAATGAAGGAACTGAAGGCTCAGAATGTTGAAATAACTGCATAAATCTCTTCAACTAAGGTTACTGTTTTGATACACTCCTCAACTAGATATTTACCTTGTCCTTTATCTTTTTAACTTTCTAGTGTGGCCTTGGCTTAAATGACATAGTGGTAAAGACATAGTTCAAAGAACTTTTGCCAGCTAATTTCCTTCACTCTCCTGTTTGAGAAGTAAGAGGTCCAGAAGACTTTTCTCCTTGAGGGAGGAAATTATGTCATCAGTTCAGTTCAGTTTAATCACTCAGTCCTGTCTGACTCTTTGCGGCCCCGTGAATGTAGCACACCAGGCCTCCCTGTCCATCACCAACTCCTGGAGTTCATCCAAACTCATGTCCGTTGAGTCGGTGATGCCATCCAGTCATCTCATCCTCTGTCGTCCCTTTCTCCTCCTGCCCCCTATCCCTCTCAGCATCAGAGTCTTTTCCAATGAGTCAACTCTTCACATGAGGTGGCCAAAGTACTGGTGTTTCAACTTTAGCATCAGTCCTTCCAAAGAACACCCAGGACTGATCTCCTTTAGAATGGACTGGTTGGATCTCCTTGCAGTCCAAGGGACTCTCAAGAGTCTTCTTCAACACCACACTTCAAAAGCATCAATTCTTCGGCTCTCAACTTTCTTCACAGTCCAACCCTCACATCCATACATGACCACTGGAAAAACCATAGCCTTGACTTAGATGGACCTTTGTTGGAAAAGTAATGCCTCTGCTTTTCAATATGCTATCTAGGTTGGTCATAACTTTTCTTCCAAGGAGTAAGTGTCTTTTAATTTCATGGCTGCAATCACCATCTGCACCGATTTTGGAGCCCCCCAAAATAAATAAAGTCTGACACTGTTTCCACTATTTCCCCATCTGTTTGCCATGAAGGGATGGGACCAGATGCCATGATCTTCATTTTCTGAATGTTGAGCTTTAAGCCAACTTTTTCACTCTCTTCTTCCACTTTCATCAAGAGGCTTTTTAGTTCCTCTTCACTTTCTGCCATAAGAGTTGTGTCATCTGCATATCTGAGGTTATTGATATTTCTCCCGGCAATCTTAATTTCAGCTTTTGCTTCTTCCAGCCCAGCATTTCTCATGATGTACTCTGCATATAAGTTAAATAAGCAGTGTGACAATATACAGTCTTGACATACTCCTTTTCCTATTTGGAACCAGTCTGTTGTTCCATGTCCNCAAAGACTTTAGTATAGTCAGTGAAACAGAAGCAGATGTTTTTCTGGAATTATTTTGTTTTTTCTATGATCCAACGCATGTTGGCTATTTGGTCGCTGGTTCCTCTGCTTTTTCTAAATCCACCTTGTATATCTGGAAGTTCTAAGTTCATGTACTGTTGAAGCCTAGCTTGAAAGATTTTGAGCATTATCTTGCTAGCATGTGAAATGATTGCAATTGTACAACAGTTTAAATATTCTTTGTCATTGCCCTTCTTTGGGATTGGAATGAAAACTGACCTTTTCCAGTCCTTTGACCACTGTTGAGTTTCCAAATTTACTTGCATATTGAGTGCAGCACTTCAACAGTCTCATCTTTTAGGTTTAAAAATAACTCAGCTGGAATTTCAGTTCTGTTTGAACTTAACCAATTATTTATTGACAGTTGTGAGGAATACATGATGTACTATGTCCTTAGCAATTTTTAAAATACTATTAGTTTCTATTCTAAATATTGAAGTGCATCTTCTTGTGGAATTTAAAGTTGGGTTGCAGTCATCATTGTGATTCTGAGCTTGAATGACAGCCTGCATAAAAAGAAAGAACCTCTTTGGTTACAACTGTGGTAATTTTAGCAAATTCTTTACAGGCAGGGACATATGAAACAAGCTTTAGTCTCCTCTTGGTTTTACACAAACAAAGAGCAAAGCTAGACCCTACAGTCATTCTGGTGCTCTCTTAAATAAGATATACTACTTATATCTTAAGTATGTGTGTGTGTGTATCTGTATGTGTGTGTTAAGTTACTTTGATCATGTTCTACTCTTTGCGACCCCATGGACTGTAGCCCACCAGGCTCCTCTGTCCATGGGATTCTCCAGGCAAGAATGTTGGAGTGCATTGCCATGACCTTCTCCAGGGGATCTTTCTGATTCAGGGACTGAACCCACGTCTTTTACATCTCCTGCTTTGGCAGGTGTGTTCTTTACCACTAGTGCCACCTGGGATATAGTAATATAAATAAAAATGCATAATGAACAAATATGTATATATACATAATCAATGCAGATGGTGACTGCAGCCATGAAATTAAAAGACGCTTACTCCCTGCAAGAAAAGTTATTACCAACCTAGATAGCATATTCAAAAGCAGAGACATTACTTTGACAACTAAGGTCCGTCTAGTCAAGGCTATGGTTTTTCCTGTGGTCCTGTATGGATGTGAGAGTTGGACTGTGAAGAAGGCTGAGCCCCAAAGAATTGATGCTTTTGAACTGTGGTGTTGGAAAAGACTCTTGAGAGTCCTTGGACTGCAAGGACATCCAACCAGTGCATTCTGAAGGAGATCAACCCTGGGATTTCTTTGGAAGGAATGATGCTAAAGCTGAAACTTCAGTACTTTGGCCACCTCATGCGAAGAGTTGACTCATTGGAAAAGACTCTGATGCTGGGAGGGATTGGGGGCAGGAGGAGAAGGGAATGACAGAGGGTGAGATGGCTGGATGGCATCACGGACTCGAAGGATGAGTCTGAGTGAGCTCCGAGAGATGGTGATGAACAGGGAGGCCTGGCGTGCTGCGATTCATGGGGTCGCAAAGAGTCGGACACGACTGAGCGACTGAACTTGAACTTGATACACAGATGCATATACCCACACAGTAGAGAAAAGCATACCATTTCAGTTCAAATGAAATATCCTAACATCAAATAAAATATAATATTCATTGAGTAATTACTAAGTTTCAAGCACTGAAATAACCTCCTTAGATGAGTTGCCTCATAATTTTTACAAATAGCTATCATCAACCCTACTTGCAAAATGAAGGAACTGAAGGCTCAGAATGTTGAAATAACTGCATAAATCTCTTCAACTAAGGTTACTGTTTTGATACACTCCTCAACTAGATATTTACCTTGTCCTTTATCTTTTTAACTTTCTAGTGTGGCCTTGGCTTAAATGACATAGTGGTAAAGACATAGTTCAAAGAACTTTTGCCAGCTAATTTCCTTCACTCTCCTGTTTGAGAAGTAAGAGGTCCAGAAGACTTTTCTCCTTGAGGGAGGAAATTATGTCATCAGTTCAGTTCAGTTTAATCACTCAGTCCTGTCTGACTCTTTGCGGCCCCGTGAATGTAGCACACCAGGCCTCCCTGTCCATCACCAACTCCTGGAGTTCATCCAAACTCATGTCCGTTGAGTCGGTGATGCCATCCAGTCATCTCATCCTCTGTCGTCCCTTTCTCCTCCTGCCCCCTATCCCTCTCAGCATCAGAGTCTTTTCCAATGAGTCAACTCTTCACATGAGGTGGCCAAAGTACTGGTGTTTCAACTTTAGCATCAGTCCTTCCAAAGAACACCCAGGACTGATCTCCTTTAGAATGGACTGGTTGGATCTCCTTGCAGTCCAAGGGACTCTCAAGAGTCTTCTTCAACACCACACTTCAAAAGCATCAATTCTTCGGCTCTCAACTTTCTTCACAGTCCAACCCTCACATCCATACATGACCACTGGAAAAACCATAGCCTTGACTTAGATGGACCTTTGTTGGAAAAGTAATGCCTCTGCTTTTCAATATGCTATCTAGGTTGGTCATAACTTTTCTTCCAAGGAGTAAGTGTCTTTTAATTTCATGGCTGCAATCACCATCTGCACCGATTTTGGAGCCCCCCAAAATAAATAAAGTTTGACACTGTTTCCACTATTTCCCCATCTGTTTGCCATGAAGGGATGGGACCAGATGCCATGATCTTCATTTTCTGAATGTTGAGCTTTAAGCCAACTTTTTCACTCTCTTCTTCCACTTTCATCAAGAGGCTTTTTAGTTCCTCTTCACTTTCTGCCATAAGAGTGGTGTCATCTGCATATCTGAGGTTATTGATATTTCTCCCGGCAATCTTAATTTCAGCTTTTGCTTCTTCCAGCCCAGCATTTCTCATGATGTACTCTGCATATAAGTTAAATAAGCAGTGTGACAATATACAGTCTTGACATACTCCTTTTCCTATTTGGAACCAGTCTGTTGTTCCATGTCCATTTCTAACTGTTGCTTCCTGATCTGCATATAGGTTTCTCAGGAGGCAGGTCAGGTGGTCTGGTATTTCCATCTCTTTCAGAATGATGTCATATCACACCTCATTTTATGATGCAAACACTATGTAATGCTATCATAATTTTAGCATTGAACATAACATAACTGCACCAATAGATACCTCTCTGACAAAGGTGAGATATTCTTAAATCCTTTATCTTGTGGAAGCTATAGAAGTGAAAGAAAGTGAAGTAGCTCAGTCATGTCTGACTCTTAGCAAACTCATGGATTGTAGCCTACTAGGCTCTTCTGTCCATGGGATTTTCCAGGCAATAGTCCTGGAGTGGGTTGCCATTTGTGGAAGCTATCATACAGCATAAGTAAATATAATAGATTTGAGAAGCAAAGTATTGCTTAGGAGTAATTTTGGTACAAAATAAGCAGTAAACACAAAGAATAACTCAAGTATTTTTGGCACTGAACTACCCATGACTCAAAGAATAAATTATGTAAAAAGCTTTAATATGCAAAATAATTTTTATATTAAAATGTACAATTGTGTTTAAAATTAAATATAATATTGAATAATATTTTTATTTAAAAGAAAAGTCATGTATTTATGTGATCTAAACATTGCATTTTCAAGTATATCTTCTTTCATAGCATATATATATGACAAACTATTTCTTACACTGTAGGGAATTAACAGAAAATTTGGTAAGGATTTTTATAATAAAATATAGGACTCTTGTCATACCTATATCTTACTTACTGACATTTTCCTCTCACTGCATCACTCAGAACATTTTTTTTTAATTGCACATATCTTCAAGCCTTAAAATGTAAAATTATCCTTTATGTTATTCCTCTGTAAAGGTCATATTTAGAAGAAAAAAAAATCATGACTTTCCTCATTTAATTTTCCCAGCACAAATCCTGCTGTCCATGTTGTTTTAATCCTAAATTCTCCAATGACAATAAACTTGCTGGAAAAAAAATCCCCATTTTAAGTTCTGTGGACCATCCTTGTTGGGTTTAATCATTTAATGTCAATTTAATTGCCCTGTGGGACTTCCTTGGTGGCTCAGACAGTAAAAAATACACCTGCAAAGCAGGAATCCTGGGTTTGCTCCCTGGGTCAGGAAGATCCCTTGGAGAAGAAAATTGCAACCCAGTCCAGTATCCTTGCCTGGAGAATTCCATAGACCAAAAAGCCTGGTGGGCTACAGCCCACAGAGTTACAAAGAGTAGGACAGGACTGAAGGACTAACATTTTCACCTTCAATTGCCCTGTAAAATATAGGCAGAGATAACATGCAAATGTCATGGACCAACTTTAGGTTCCAAGTCAGGAAATTCTAATTCTTTGTCTCCATTTGGCTATAAGAAAGAAAATAACGCAAAGATGGAAATGAATGTCCAATAGTCAAGTTTCTCTTATAAACTCGAATGGCTGTTTGCCATGAAGCATGTGGAGACTCTGAGAAGAGTTTGCTGCTCCCTTGGGAGCCCAAGAGTTTTCATTACCATTAGAAATGTTATCACACTTTTAGATAGTAAGTTATCACACTTTTATCCATTAATTTTTTTATTGCTTGAAATTTAAATTTTCAATAACAGTTTGAATTCCGTCTGCTAGATAGTGCAAAAGGGACAAAAAATTACATATAGATAGATAATTTGATCTGTTTTGTGTGACTTTTTTTCCCAAATGATCAAACAGTCCCTCATATTCAGATTCAGGAGAGATCATTATTTAGGTCACCAGTTTTGCATTGTAGAACATTATGTTAATAAATAATACTAATAAAATTAAAATCCATGTTGTCTATCACACACAACCAAAGGACATAATTTCAATGTATCTTGTAACACAAAATACAAATTTTCTAACTTTGTTCAACTGAATTTGCAAACCTAATATTGCATTAACTTTTACTTAAGCTAATTCTTACCTCTTTTCCCATTTGTATTTAAAACAGCTCTTAGTGTTGAAATTCTATCCCTATTTAAGCAAATCTCTTCCAATAAAATGACTTCCTTGAATTGGATTATTTGCCATACAGTACTCTATTTTCTCTTCCTAAATATTTGATAAACATTATCTGGAACCAATTAACACATTGATCATTTCAATGTTTATTAAAATCCTCTTAGTGACTTTTAAAGAAAAAACATGGTTGTATTTACAAACATTATTTAGTGCATTAATCTAGGACATCATGCAGAGATAAAAAGACATTGAAGGCATAATTCATTGGTTGTATAAAACAGAGTTTTGTTAGCAGCTTGGTGAAATAGTCTCAGAATGCTATTATAAATATAATAACAATTTTCTGGTAGAGAAGTCAAGACAGTGTAGGGAACTGGTAAGGAGTTATGGGTGAAATTCTCACAGGGTATTATCAAAACCCTAAGAAAGGGCTTAAATGCACTGGCCCAAGGCAAGCAGCTGCAATTGATTTAGCAAGCAATAATACAGAACAGAAGGAAGGAAAGAACAGGGGAACACAGAGGACTCCTGTCCTGGCTTCCGAGTTTTTCTCAAGGCCAAGGACCTAATTCTGCCCAACTTTTGAGATTGTTTTTCTTTTTGTTGAGTGCTCAGTTGCTCAGTAGTGTGTGACTTTTATGACCTTATGAACTGTAGCCTGCCAGGCTCCTCAGTCCATAGGAATTTTAGGCAAGACTACTGGAGTGGGTTGCCCTTCTCTCCTCTAGGAGATCTTTCTGACCCAGGGATCGAGCTCGTGTCTCCTGTGTCTCACATTGGCAGGGGGATTATTTTACCATTGAGCTACCTGGGGATCCTGGGAATTTCTTTTTAAAAATTATCATTTTGCTTTTTAACTACTAAAGGTGTGTCAGTTTTACATGACAGTGGATTGCAGCTGTCTCAAAAGGGCTTGAAATTTGTCTTGTATAATTGAAACCTCCAAATTTACCTCTCCTTTTCTCACACTTTGCTAAAAGATTTTCATCCTCTGCTTCACCTTCCCAAGGATGAAGGTGCTCAAGTCAACCAATTTATTCAGTAGCTTCTGGATGGATCTAGACGGTGACAGAACTAGAAAGAAGCCATGATATGCGGTGTATTTAACCTTGTTACCTTTGCTCTTGGAGACAGTTAAAACTGCTGTATCTGACAACACACAGCATTATTTTAGAGCCCCATATGTTAAGGATGATTTCATGCAGTCGTTTAAGCAGAACCTTCCTGGGCTGCTTGAAATGTAGCAGGATTGTTTCAAGATCAGCAGAGTCACAGTTCTTCAGGTTCAGACAGCTCTGGTGACCTCTTCAAACGCCTCAAGAAGATTAGGCTGTCACACCTTGTCAGGTGGTCTACACATTCAGTGGTTTATCTTTTTAACAGACTTAAAGTGCTCTCATGGCTGTAAAATTTCTTCATTCATGTCTTTCAGCCATAATGTTCACTTTTCCGCTCTACACAGTTGATCCTCAAACAATATGGGGTTAGGGGCACTGACTCCACACTGTCAAAATCCATGTAACTGCTATCTCTGCCTCAAAAGCAAAGTAATTGATAAATGACTCACCCAATGGTATGAAAGTAGTTTGGACAGAATACGGACTTAAACCCTAACTGTTTTTAATGGGGTTTTGTTATTGCTTTGTTTTTTTACTTGTTTGATTTCTTTTTTTAATCTCCAACTCTTTTTTCTTTTTTAAAAAAATGTATTTATTTTTATTGATGTGCAGTTGATTTACAGCATTGTGTTAGTTTCAGGTGTACAAAAAAGTGATTCAGCTATACATATGTTTATAGACCCAAGTTCTTTTGATGGCACATATTTTGATTTCTAATAAAACATAAACTTTCCTACATAATTAATTTAAAGATCCATAAAACAAAATGCACATACTATAAATNTTTTTTAACTACTAAAGGTGTGTCAGTTTTACATGACAGTGGATTGCAGCTGTCTCAAAAGGGCTTGAAATTTGTCTTGTATAATTGAAACCTCCAAATTTACCTCTCCTTTTCTCACACTTTGCTAAAAGATTTTCATCCTCTGCTTCACCTTCCCAAGGATGAAGGTGCTCAAGTCAACCAATTTATTCAGTAGCTTCTGGATGGATCTAGACGGTGACAGAACTAGAAAGAAGCCATGATATGCGGTGTATTTAACCTTGTTACCTTTGCTCTTGGAGACAGTTAAAACTGCTGTATCTGACAACACACAGCATTATTTTAGAGCCCCATATGTTAAGGATGATTTCATGCAGTCGTTTAAGCAGAACCTTCCTGGGCTGCTTGAAATGTAGCAGGATTGTTTCAAGATCAGCAGAGTCACAGTTCTTCAGGTTCAGACAGCTCTGGTGACCTCTTCAAACGCCTCAAGAAGATTAGGCTGTCACACCTTGTCAGGTGGTCTACACATTCAGTGGTTTATCTTTTTAACAGACTTAAAGTGCTCTCATGGCTGTAAAATTTCTTCATTCATGTCTTTCAGCCATAATGTTCACTTTTCCGCTCTACACAGTTGATCCTCAAACAATATGGGGTTAGGGGCACTGACTCCACACTGTCAAAATCCATGTAACTGCTATCTCTGCCTCAAAAGCAAAGTAATTGATAAATGACTCACCCAATGGTATGAAAGTAGTTTGGACAGAATACGGACTTAAACCCTAACTGTTTTTAATGGGGTTTTGTTATTGCTTTGTTTTTTTACTTGTTTGATTTCTTTTTTTAATCTCCAACTCTTTTTTCTTTTTTAAAAAAATGTATTTATTTTTATTGATGTGCAGTTGATTTACAGCATTGTGTTAGTTTCAGGTGTACAAAAAAGTGATTCAGCTATACATATGTTTATAGACCCAAGTTCTTTTGATGGCACATATTTTGATTTCTAATAAAACATAAACTTTCCTACATAATTAATTTAAAGATCCATAAAACAAAATGCACATACTATAAATATTGAAAAAATCAATGTGTAAGTAGACTCATGCTGTTTAGACCTGAATTGTTCCAGGGTCAAGTCCATGTCCTTGTCTCTATCCAAATTTCACTGCTTATAGATCACCCCTGTGGCATTTTAGATTCCACTGCTCAGACTTCTGCTTCAGACTAAAACCTTTCCATCTGCTAACTGCACCTTCTATCTAATCCAGCAAAATTATAATTATCATTCAAAATTCAACCCATATGCCATCTCAGAAAAAAAAAAAAACTATAAGGAACCTACAACTTATTCTAATTGTGTCAGGTATTTCATAGCTTTTAGATTTCTTTTCTTTTCTTTTCTTTTCTTTTACCAGTTAAAAGAGGCAATGTATCACAGTGGTTATGTTGGGATCTGGAGTTCAATCACACACACTCAAATCTAAGTTAGTAGCCATATGATCTTGAATAAAATGACTTCTGCACTTCAGTTTTCTCACCTGTAAAATTATAATTATACAATAAATTTTGACATATGTGTTCTTTAATGTTAGAAATTACTATTAATGTTATTAATATGGACTGATTCTCATACGTACTTCATATAATAATGACATAGTCATCATACAAACTCTAACAAGCATATTGTCTTAATTTTTGTATCTTCTACAACATTCAGTGTATTTCCTTGTATGCACTGGTCCTTCAAGAAACATATTTTAAAGTCAGTAACTGTGAAACAGACTCAAATCATTTAATTTCAACTCTTTGGGAGTAGGAGATATCTCTTTTATGTATCACCCAATATATTTTTATCATAGTGTTAGTCACTCAGTCATGTCCAGCTCTTTGTAATCATGGACTGTAGCCTGCCAGGCTCTTCTGTCCATGGAATTCTCTAGGCAAGATTACTGGAGTGGGTTGCCAACCCCTTCTCCAGGGTATCTTGTTGACTCAAGGATTGAAGCCAGGTCTCCCACATTGCATGTAGATTCGTTACCATCTGAGCTACCAGGGAAGTCCCCTTCTTTTTTTTTTTTTTCTTGGTCACAAGTAGCCAATAAATGGGGCTTCCCAGGTGTCTCAGTGGTAAAAAAAAAAAATCCCCAGCCAATGAAAGAAATGTGAGTCAGATTCGTGGATTGGGAGGATACCCTGGAGTAGGACATGGCAACCCACACTAGCATTCTTGCCTGGAAAATTCCATGGACAGAGGAGCCTGTTGGGTTGTACCCCATGGAGTTGCAAAGAGCTGGACATGACTTAATGACTGAACAATAACAAAAAGTAAATAAATGTTGTTTAAATGAATGACTGAAAAAAGTCTTAACCAATAAAGAAATCTTGCTAGCCAATACTTTTTATGTGTTTATGCCTCCATGATACCAGCATATCTGTCTTGCAAAAATGTAATACACAGATACAAATATAATGATATTCAGCGTCAAAGTGGACCAGTGTTTGGAAAGGTAAATGAATAGACATCAATGATGTCAAGGAAAATTCTTCTTATTGATTCAGTAAAATTGGTGGAATCTGACAAAGGAGAAAAATGGGATGATGCGTATGGGCAAACTTTAAATTAAAATGTATTCAAGCAATAAGCATGAAAAGATATATTTTAATGTTAACAGTGACAGCTATTTGCATTTGTGTTTAAATGCATGGTCACTGTACTTATATATATTATATAGTATATAAATGTATCTATAAATATTACATAATAGGTGATACAATATGTATAAATAACATATATACATATGTATGTAATATATTCAATTATATGAGAGACATTTCAAAATGCCTCAATATCTCCTACCTATAGCCCTGCAAAGTCAGTTTTCCTGTTATACTTTTACAGGTGAGGGAATTATAGTCAAGGAGATGAAGTCAAGGTCACAACAACATCGGGTCTTGAAAGAGAGTTTGAGTAGCAATCAAAGCTCACATGGTTTTTAACCACATGTTTAGAAATGACTTAAAGGAAGTGCTTTGGCTCATCAGCATGATTTAGGCCAAGAAAATTTAAAGAACATATTGCCTGTGAAACTCCCATTCCTTTGAAGAAAACCATTTTATAGCAGAGCTTTGAAATAATAGTGAAATAGAGAAGTAGCTATAGTTGATCCTTCGAGGGTAGAAAATACCACACAAAGGCTCTTTTATCAAAGTGAGGGCTTGNTTCTCACCCTGTCTCTTATACACATCTAGATGTGTATAAGAGACAGGAAATAATAGTGAAATAGAGAAGTAGCTATAGTTGATCCTTCGAGGGTAGAAAATACCACACAAAGGCTCTTTTATCAAAGTGAGGGCTTGGGATTTGAAACCTCATAAATTGTACTAAAAATTATTTTATTGCTCAGATGAGTTAAAGGTTATTCTGCTTTGAGACCCTCTTAATAGCTTTACCTCTTCTTAGCAAGTAGTAATGATTACTGTTTAAGAATGCATTAACTACATGTACTGAATAATTATTGCAACACATCAGGAGATTCTACAACTAACATTTAAGACACTAGCTCAGTTTATTCTAGTATACATTTTCAGTTTAGTTCAGTCGCTCAGTCATATCTGACTCTTTGCGACCCCATGAATCGTAGGACACCAGGACTCCCTGTCCATCACCATCTCCCGGAGTTCATTCAGACTCACTTTCATCGAGTCCATGATGCCATCCAGCCATCTCATCCTCTGTCATTCCCTTCTCCTCCTGCCCCCAATTCTTCCCAGCATCAGAGTCTTTTCCAATGAATCAACTCTTCGCATGAGGTGGCCAAATTACTGGAGTTTCAGCTTTAGCATCAGTCCTTCCAAAACAATCCCAGGGCTGATCTCCTTCAGAATGGACTGGTTGGATGTCTTTGCAGTCCAAGGGACTCTCAAGAGTCTTCTCCAANACTTGATGGACATGAGTCTGAGTGAACTCCAAGAGTTGATGATGGACAGGGAGTCTTGGTGTGCTGCGATTCATGGGGTCGCAAAGAGTCAGACACGACTGAGAGACTGAAGTGAACTGAACAAGTAGTTGGGAGAGTAATTAAGTTTTTGCTTAGAAAGTGTATTTACAAAACAGATCACCTGTGTATTCTACCCAGGAACTGAAATTTCTCTTCCATTCTATTTGCAAAGATTTATCCAAAAATCTTTTTCATTGAATAATATTTACATTGTTGTTGTTTTTGTTCAGTTGTGTCTGACCTTTCCAACCCCATGGATGTCATGCTAGAATTCCCTGTCCTTCACTATCTCCTGGATTTTGCTCAAACTCATGTTCATTGACTTGGTGACGCCATCCAACCACCTCATCCTCTGTCACCCCCTTTGCCTCCTGGCTTCAATCTTTCCCAGCATCAGAATCTTTTCCAGTGAGTCAGCTATTCACATAAAGTGGTCAAAGTACTGAAGCTTCAGCTTCGTCATTAGCCCTTCCAATGATTATTCAGGGTTGATTTCTTTTAGGATTGACTGGTTTGATCTTTTTGTAGTCCAAGAGACTCTCAAGAGTCTTCTACAGCACCTCAAATTCAGAAGTATCAGTTCTTCAGCACTCAGCCTTCTTAATGGTCCAACTCTCATACATTGGTTCTGGAAAAACCATAGCTTTGACTATATGGATCTTTGTTGGCAAATTGATGTCTTTACACTTAATTTGCTGTCTAGGCTTGTCATAGCTTATTATCCAAGGAAAAACTGTCTTTTAATTTTATGGCTTAAATCACCATCTGCAGTGATTTTGGAGCCCTTGCCTTGAAGTGGTGAGACTGGATGCCATGATCCTTTTAAATTTTAAGCCAGCTTTTCACTCTCCTCTTTCACCCTCATCATGAGGCTCTTCAGTTCTTTTTCACTTTCTGCCATTAGAGTGGCATCATCTGCATATCTGAGGCTGTTGATATTTCTTCCAGAAATCTTGATTCCAGCTTGTGCTTCATCCAGCCCAGCATTTCGTGTGATATACTCTGCATATAAGCTAAATAAGTAGGGTGACAATGTGCAGCCTTGTTGTACTCCTTTCCCAATTCCTTGGTGGCTTAGTGGGTAAAGTGTCTGCCTCCAATGCGGGAAACCTGGGTTCGATCCCTGGGTTGGGAAGATCCCCTGGAGAAAGAAATGGCAACCCACTTCAGTATTCTTGCCTGGAAAATCCCATGGACTGAGAAGCCTGGTAGGCTACAGTCCGTGGGGTCGCAAAGAGTCGGACATGACTGAGCGACTTCACTTCACTTCATAGCTCAGACAGTAAAGAATCTACTAGCATTGTGGGAGACCTGGGTTTGATCCCTGGTTTGGGACGATACCTTGGAGGAGGGTATAGCAACCCACTCCAGTTTTCTTGCCTGGAGAATCCTCATGCTCAGAGGAGCCTGGTGGGCTAGAGTCCACGGGGTCTCAAAGAGTTAGACATAACTGATCAACTAAGCACACATTGTTCCATGTCCAGTTTCAGCTATGGCTTCTTAACCTGCACACAGGTTTCTTATGAGGCAAGTAAGCTGATCTGATATTCCCCTTTCTTTAAGAATTTTTCACAGTTCGTTGGGATCCACACAGTCAAAGACTTTAGCATAATCAATGAAGCAGAAGTAGATGATTTTTTTGGAATTCCCTTGCTTTTTCTATGATCCAACCAATATTAGCAATTTGATCTCTGGTTTTTGTGCCTTTTCTAAGTCCAGCTTGTACATCTGGAAATTCTCGGGTCACATAATATTGAAATCTAGCTTGAAGGATTTTGATCATTAATTTGCTAGCATGTAAAATCAGTACAATTGTACAGTAGTTTGAACATTCTTTAGCATGGCCTTTCTTTGGGATTGAAATGAAAATTGACCTCTTCCAGTCCTGTGGCCAATGCTAAGTTTTCCAAATTTGCTGACATAGTGAGTGTGGCACTTTAACAGCATCATCTTTTAGGATTTGAAATAGATTAGCTGGAATTCCATCACCTCCACTAGCTCTGTTCATAGAAATGCTTCATTATTACATTGCTTTTACTGAGTAAATATTGTTACTGCAGGACCAATTACTATATAATTAGGTGCACATCATTTCTCATAGATCTAATTTTATAATTCCTATGCTACTCATGTACATTTTATAGTATGAGTTGATTCTTTCATTCCTCAAATAGTTATTGAACACTTACTACATGACAAATTCTGTCTCAATTCCCTAATGTTCTGAAATAAATCCCTATTACAGTTTGCTTCATATTCAGGTTACACAAATTCTTTTACTTCTGTTTTACCCGGAAATTTAACTGTCTTTTATCATTATTAAAATATATTGGGTATTACTGCTTCCTCATTTTTAATACTTTAAAATTTATTTGCATTATAATTTGATTTTGATATTTTAGTGAGACAAAAATTTATAATACGTGACAGTAATTGTTCTGTTCATTGCCTCAGTCACTACTGCTCACCTGACATAGAGTCTGCTGTATTTTAGGTCGTCAACAAACATTTTTATAATGGATAAATAGAAAATGCAATAATATGGTTAGTATTTGTCCTTCTTTTTGCCTTTCCATGACCTCAAAATTGGGGCTATNTGTCTCAATTCCCTAATGTTCTGAAATAAATCCCTATTACAGTTTGCTTCATATTCAGGTTACACAAATTCTTTTACTTCTGTTTTACCCGGAAATTTAACTGTCTTTTATCATTATTAAAATATATTGGGTATTACTGCTTCCTCATTTTTAATACTTTAAAATTTATTTGCATTATAATTTGATTTTGATATTTTAGTGAGACAAAAATTTATAATACGTGACAGTAATTGTTCTGTTCATTGCCTCAGTCACTACTGCTCACCTGACATAGAGTCTGCTGTATTTTAGGTCGTCAACAAACATTTTTATAATGGATAAATAGAAAATGCAATAATATGGTTAGTATTTGTCCTTCTTTTTGCCTTTCCATGACCTCAAAATTGGGGCTATGGAGACCGAGTATCTTATAAACTTTTTGGTTTTATAAGTACAAAAATGACTGTGCCCAGTTACATACCAAAAGAATTTATTTCAGAAAGAAGCTGAAGCTGAAATATATTTATTTTTTCAATTATTTAACAAATTTTGGTTTATTATAAAAATAAATTTTTACATTCAATCTTCATCTGGCTTTAATCTGAGTGAGATAAATTTAGATATAGATATAAAAAGAAAGAAAGGAAAATATTATGATACTGACAAATATCTTATTCAAAAAATTTAGTTATTTCTCTCAGTTCCATGTTTTACTTGAAATGTTTATTTTTTGTAACTATTAAATGGACTATTTCTTTAGTTAATACTTAATTAAACAAGATTTATTCTACAACAAATCTAGACACCTCAATTTTCCTTAAATATATTTCCTGAAAATGAAAAATACCTTAATCCCTCCCATTCCTTCTCACCTCAAATCAAAAGTCTTAAAGATACTATTTAGATGTAGCCTAAGATGGAAGAGGAATAGGATGAAGAGACCACTTTCTTCCCCACAAATTCATCAAAAGAACATTTGAACGCTGAGTAAATTCCACAAAACTACTTCTGAATGCCAGCAGACGATATCAGGCACCCAGAACAGCAGCCCATTGTCTTCGAAAGGAGATAGGAAAAAATATAAAAGATAAAAAGAGAGACAAAAGAGGTAGGGATGGAGCTCCATCCTGGGAAAGGAGTCTTAAAAAAGAGAGGTTTCCAAACAGCAGGAAACACTCTCACTGCTGAGTCTGTGTCGAGCCTTGGAACCAGAGAGAGCAACATAACCAGGAGGAAAAATATATAAATAATTAAAACCCACAGATTACATGCCCAACGGTAACTCCTCCAGCAGAGAAGCAGCACAAACGCCTGCATCCACCACTAGCAAGCAGGGGCTGGGCAGGGAGGCACGGGCTGCATTGCTTAGAGTAAGGACCAGGCCTGAATGCCTCCAGGGCAATCTGAAGGAACTAACTTGGGATAGCAAACCAGACTGTGGGATAGCTACCACGCGAAAAGCCCTAACATAAGTCACCACCAGGCCCGCTCACAAAACAAAGGGCTGAGCAGAGCTAGCTGGCTACAGACCAGCCCATCCGCCTCTGATGACAGGCAGACAAGGGCAGCCAGAGCTGGAAGGAAGCAGTCGTGGCCCCAGAGAGGCATTATTTACCAAAGTGCAAGCAAGCTTTGTTGCTAACCAAAACTTCTTGGGATTCTGGACAGTCAACATCCACCTGAGAAGGTGCGCCAGTTGTACACCCAGAAAACTGAGTGGCAGAGACAGGGGAGGTGATAAGTCGCAGCGATCGTGTTCACCTGAGCTGCTCGGACCTGGGAAGAGCAAAAAACGCAGGCCCAACCAAGTCTGCACCTCTGAGGACTGAGTACCTGAACGGCTTAGACCTGGGAAGTGCATACAACCCAGGGCTGGCCTCAGACAGTTCCCAGCAGAGCAACCTAAAGCCTAAGCAGTGTAGACAGGGAAAGCACACACGTCGTGACTGGGGGCAAACCCAGTGTGGCCAAGACACCGCGAGCACATGCCAGTGTTATTTGTTTGCAATGTCCCTCACTCACCACAGCACAACTGAATAAGTGAGCCTAAAAAAGTGTCCATCACTGCCCTCTTGTGTCAGGGTGTAAATTAGAAACTGAAGAGACCAACAAACCTAAGAAGCTAAAACAGAGATAACCTCATTGGAAGTGACAGGTGCAATAGATTAAAACCCTGTAGTTAGTACCGACTACAAAGAAAGGGGACTATAGACCTTGAGAAATATGAGCTGGATCAAAGAATTATCTGAAAATGAACTGACCCCACAATGCCCACAACAACATCAGAGAAAATCCTAGATATATTTTTACTGTTTTTACTATCATTCTTTAAGAATCTTTTTAAATTTTTAAGTTCTCTATACTCCTTTAATTTGCATTTTATAATCTACTATTACTTTGCAAAAAAAAGAGAGATGCTATTTTTTAAAGCAAACTTCATATATATATATTTTATAATTTTTGTGACTTTTTTTTCTTTTTTCTTTTAATATTGTATTTTTGAAAATCCAACCTGTACTCTTGATTTTTAATCTTTGTTTTTGGTATTTGTTATCAATTTTGTACATTTAAGAACCCAATCTTCAGTACACATTTTTACTTGGGAGCTAAATTACTGGCTTGACTGCTCTCTTCCCCTTTGGACACTTCTTTTTCTCCACNACATGCCCAACGGTAACTCCTCCAGCAGAGAAGCAGCACAAACGCCTGCATCCACCACTAGCAAGCAGGGGCTGGGCAGGGAGGCACGGGCTGCATTGCTTAGAGTAAGGACCAGGCCTGAATGCCTCCAGGGCAATCTGAAGGAACTAACTTGGGATAGCAAACCAGACTGTGGGATAGCTACCACGCGAAAAGCCCTAACATAAGTCACCACCAGGCCCGCTCACAAAACAAAGGGCTGAGCAGAGCTAGCTGGCTACAGACCAGCCCATCCGCCTCTGATGACAGGCAGACAAGGGCAGCCAGAGCTGGAAGGAAGCAGTCGTGGCCCCAGAGAGGCATTATTTACCAAAGTGCAAGCAAGCTTTGTTGCTAACCAAAACTTCTTGGGATTCTGGACAGTCAACATCCACCTGAGAAGGTGCGCCAGTTGTACACCCAGAAAACTGAGTGGCAGAGACAGGGGAGGTGATAAGTCGCAGCGATCGTGTTCACCTGAGCTGCTCGGACCTGGGAAGAGCAAAAAACGCAGGCCCAACCAAGTCTGCACCTCTGAGGACTGAGTACCTGAACGGCTTAGACCTGGGAAGTGCATACAACCCAGGGCTGGCTTCAGACAGTTCCCAGCAGAGCAACCTAAAGCCTAAGCAGTGTAGACAGGGAAAGCACACACGTCGTGACTGGGGGCAAACCCAGTGTGGCCAAGACACCGCGAGCACATGCCAGTGTTATTTGTTTGCAATGTCCCTCACTCACCACAGCACAACTGAATAAGTGAGCCTAAAAAAGTGTCCATCACTGCCCTCTTGTGTCAGGGTGTAAATTAGAAACTGAAGAGACCAACAAACCTAAGAAGCTAAAACAGAGATAACCTCATTGGAAGTGACAGGTGCAATAGATTAAAACCCTGTAGTTAGTACCGACTACAAAGAAAGGGGACTATAGACCTTGAGAAATATGAGCTGGATCAAAGAATTATCTGAAAATGAACTGACCCCACAATGCCCACAACAACATCAGAGAAAATCCTAGATATATTTTTACTGTTTTTACTATCATTCTTTAAGAATCTTTTTAAATTTTTAAGTTCTCTATACTCCTTTAATTTGCATTTTATAATCTACTATTACTTTGCAAAAAAAAGAGAGATGCTATTTTTTAAAGCAAACTTCATATATATATATTTTATAATTTTTGTGACTTTTTTTTCTTTTTTCTTTTAATATTGTATTTTTGAAAATCCAACCTGTACTCTTGATTTTTAATCTTTGTTTTTGGTATTTGTTATCAATTTTGTACATTTAAGAACCCAATCTTCAGTACACATTTTTACTTGGGAGCTAAATTACTGGCTTGACTGCTCTCTTCCCCTTTGGACACTTCTTTTTCTCCACCAGATCACCTCTATCTCCTCCCTCCCCCATCTCTTCTCTGCTCAGCTCTGTCAATCTCTTTGTGTGTTCTGGATGATGGACAACACTTGGGAACTGATTACTGGCTGGATCTGTCTCTCTCCTTTTGATTCACCCCTTTATCCTCCTGGCCACCTCTGTCTCCTTCTTCCCTCTGCTCTTCTCTTCTCTGTATAACTCTGTGGAAATCTCTGAGCAGTCCAAACTGTGGAGTGCACGTAAGGAAGTGATTACTGGCTAGCTTGCTCTCTCCTCTATTGATTTCACCTCATCTCATCCTGGTCACTTCTATCTCCCTCCTCCCTCTTCTCTTCTCCTTTTAACTCTGTGAACCTCTCTGGGTGTCCCTCACTGTGGAGAAACTTTTCATCTTTAAACTAAATGTTTTATCATTGGTGCTGTATTATGGAGAAGACTTGAGGCTACTGTAAAAATAAGACTGAAAACCAGAAACAGGAGGCTTAAGTCCAAATCCTGAGAATACCAGAAAACTCCTGACTCCAGGGAACATTAATTAACGGGAGCTCATCAAAGGACTCCATACTTACACTGAAACAAAGCACCACCCAAGGGCCAACAAGTTTCAGAGCAAGACATACCATGCAAATTCTCCAGCAACAAGGAACATAGCCCTGAGCTTCAATATACAGGCTGCCCAAAGTCACTCCAAACACGTTGAATCTCATAACTCATTACTGGACACTTCATTGCACTCCAGAGAGAAGAAATCCAGCTCCACCCACCAGAACACAAACACAAGCTTGCCTAATCAGGAAACCTCGACAAGCCACCATACAACCCCACCCAAAGTGAGGAAACTCCACAATAAAGAGAACTTCACAAACTGCCAGAATACAGAAAGGCCACCCCAAACACAGCAATATAAAGAAGATTAAGAGACAGAGGACTACCCAACAGGTAAAGGAACAGGATAAATGCCCACCAAACCAAACAAAAAAGGAAGAGATGGGGAAATCTACCTGATAAAAAATTCCAAATAATGATAGTGAAAATGATACAAAATCTTGAAATCAAAATGGAATCACAGATAAATAGCCAGGAGACAAGGATTGAGAAGATGCAAGAAAGGTTTAACAAGGATCTAGAAGAAATAAAAAAAGAGTCAATGTATAATGAATAATACAATAAATGAGATCAGAAACACTCTGGAGGGAACAAATAGTAGAATAATGGAGGCAGAAGATAGGATTGGTGAGGTAGAAGATAGAATGGTAGAAATAAATGAATCAGAGAGGAAAAAAGAAAAATGAATTAAAAGAAATGAGGACAATCTCAGAGACCTCCAGGACAATGTTAAACGCCCCAACATTCGAATCATAGGAGTCCCAGAAGAAGAAGACAAAAAGAAAGACCATGAGAAAATACTTGAGGAGGTAATAGTTGAAAACTTCCCTAAAATGGGGAAGGAAATAATAACCCAAGTCCAAGAAACCCAGAGAATTCCAAACAGGATAAACCCAAGGCAAAACACCCCAAGATACATATTAACCAAATTAACAAAGATCAAACATAAAAAAGGAATATTAAAAGAGCAAGGGAAAAACAACCAATAACACACGAGGGGATTCCCATAAGGATGACAGATGATCTTTCAACAGAAACTCTTCAGGCCAGGAGGGAATAGCAGGACATACTTACAGTGATGAAAATAATAATAATAATAATAATAACCTATAGCCCAGATTACTGTAGCCAGCAAGGATCTCATTCAAATATGAAAGAGAAATCAAAAGCTTTACAAACAAGCAAAAGCTTAGAGAATTCAGCACCAACAAACCAGCTCTCCCACAAATGCTAAAAGATTTTCTCTAGACAGGAAACACAAAAAGGGTGAATAAACTCGAACCCAAAACAATAAATAAAGGGATCATACTTATCAATAATTACCTTAAATGTAAATGGGTTGAATGCTCCAACCAAAAGACAAAGCCTGGCTATATGGATAAAAAACAAGACCCTTATATATATTGTCTACAAGATAAACACCTCAAAACAAGGGACACATACAGACTGAAAGTGAAGAGCTGGCAAAAGATATTCCATGCAAATAGAGACCAAAAGAAAGCAGGAATAGCAATACCCATATCACATAAAATAGACTTTAAAACAAGGCTGTGAAAAGAGACAAAGAAGGCCACTATGTAATGATCAAAGGATCAATCCAAGAAGATATAACAATTATAAATATATATGCACCCAACATAGAAGCACCGCAATACGTAAGACAAATGCTAATCAGTAAGAAAGGGGAAATTAACAATAACACAATAATACTGGGAGACTTTAATACCCCATTCACACCTATGGATAGATCAACTAAACAGAAAATTAACAAGGAAACACAAACCTTAAATGATACAATAGACCAGTTAGACCTAATTGATATCTATAGGACATTTCATCCCCAAACAATGAATTTCACCTTTTTCTCAAGTGCACATGGAACCTTCTTGAGGATAGATCACATCCTGGGCCATAAATCTAGCCTTGGTATATTCAAAAAAACTGATATCATTCCAAGGGTCTTTGCTGTCCACAATGCAATAAGATTAGATCTCAATTACAGGAGAAAAACTATTAAAAATTCCAACATATGGAGACTGAACAACACACTGCTGAATAATCAACAAATCAAAGAAGAAATTAAAAAAGCAATAAAAATATGCTTAGAAATGAATGAAAATGAAAACACAACAGTCCAAAACCTGTGGGACACTGTAAAAGCAGTGCTAAGGGGAAGGTTCATAGCAATACAGGCATACCTCAAGAAACAAGAAAAAGGTCAAATAAATGACCTAACTTTACACCTAAAGCAACTAGACATGGAAGAAGTGAAGAACCCCAGGATTAGTAGAAGGAAAGAAATCTTAAAAATTAGGGCAGAAATAAATGTAAAAGAAACAAAAGAGACCATAGCAAAATCAACAGAGCCAAAAGCTGGTTCTTTGAGAGAATAAATAAATTGACAAACCATTAGCCAGACTCATCAAGAAACAAAGAGAGAAAAATCAAATGAATAAAATTAAAAATGAAAATGGACAGATCACAACAGACAACACAGAAATAAAGGATCATCAGTTCAGTTCAGTCGCTCAGTGGTGTCCGACTCTTTGTGACTCCATGAATCGGAGCACGCCAGGACTTCCTGTTCATTACCATCTCTCAGAGTTCACTCAGACTCACATCCATCGAGTCTGTGATGCCATTCACCTTCTCATCTTCTGTCATCTCCTTCTCCTCCTGCCCCCAATCCCTCCCAGCATCAGAGTCTTTTCCAATGAGTCAACTCTTCGCATGAGGTGGCCAGAGTACTGGAGTTTTAGCTTTAGCATCATTCCTTCCAAAGAAATCCCAGGGTTGATCTCCTTCAGAATGGACTGGTCAGATCTCTTTGCAGTCCAAGGGACTCTCAAGAGTCTTCTCCAACACCACAGTTCAAAAGCATCAATTCTTTGGCACTCAGCCTTCTTCACAGTCCAACTCTCACATCCATACATGACCACAGGAAAAACCATGGCCTTGACTAGACAGACCTTAATCGACAAAGTAACGTCTCTGCTTTTGAATATGTTATCTAGATTAGTCATAACTTTTCTTCCAAGGAGTAAGCGTCTTTTAATTCCATGGCTGCAGTCACCATCTGCAGTGATTTTGGAGCCCCCAAAAATAAAGTCTGACACTGCTTCCAAAGGATCGTAAGAGACTACTATCAATAATTATATGCCAATAAAATGGACAATGTGGAAGAAATGGACAAATTATTCAAAAAGTACAACTTTCCAAAACTGAACCAGGAAGAAATAGAAAATCTTAACAGACCCATCACAAGCACAGAAATTGAAACTGTAATCAGATATCTTCCAGCAAACAAGAGCCCAGGTCCAGATGGCTTCACACAGCTGAATTCTACCATAAATTTCGAGAAGAGCTAACACCTATCCTACTCAAACTCTTCCAGAAAATTGCAGAGGAAGGTAAACTTTCATACTCATTCTATGAGGCCACCATCACCCTAATACCAAAACCTGACAAATATGCTACAAAAAAAAGAAAACTACAGGCCAATATCAGTGATGAACATAGATGGTAAAATCCTTAACAAAATTCTAGCAATCAGAATCCAACAACACATTAAAAAAATCATACACCGTGACCAAGTGGGCTTTATCCCAGGGATGCAAGGATTCTTCAATATCCACAAATCAATCAATGTAATACACCACATTAACAAATTGAAAAATAAAAGCCATATGATTATCTCAATAGACGCAGAGAAAGCCTTTGACAAAATTCAACATCCATTTATGATAAAA
>SJYW01040907.1:906719-926691 GCA_006410735.1 Raphicerus campestris | reverse complement strand
TGAAAGAAATCAAAGAGGACACTAATAGATGGAGAAATATACCATGTTCATGGATCAGAAGCATCAATATAGTGAAAATGAGTATACTACACAAAGCAATCTATAGATTCAATGCAATCCCTATCAAGCTACCAGTGGTATTTTTCACAGAGCTAGAACAAATAATTTCAAAATTTGTATAGAAATACAAAAAAAAAAAAAAAACTTGAATAGCCAAAGTAATCTTGAGAAAGAAGAGTGGAACTAGAGGAATCAATCTGCCTGACTTCAGGCTCTACTACAAAGCCACAGTCATCAAGACAGTATGGTACTGGCACAAACAGAAATATAGATCAATGGAACAAAATAGAAGGCCCAGAGATAAGTCCACACACCTATGAACATCTTATCTTTGACAAAGGAGGCAAGAATATACAATGGAGTAAAGACAATCTCTATAACACGTGGTGCTGGGAAAACTGGCCAACCACTTGTAAAAGAATGAAACTAGAACACTTTCTAACACTATACACAAAAATAAACACAAAATGAATTAAAGATCTAAACATTAGCCCAGAAACTATAAAACTTCTAGAGGAGAACACAGGCAAAACACTCTCTGACATAAATCACAGCAGGATCCTCTATGACCTACCTCCCAGTATATTGGAAATAAAAGCAAAAATAAACAAATGGTACCTAATTAAAATTAAAAGCTTCCACACAACAAAGGAAACTATAATCAAGGTGAAAAGAGAGCCTTCAGAACTGGAGAAAATAACAGCAACTGAAAAAACTGACAAAGAGTTAATCTCAAAAATATACAAGCAACTCGTGCAGCTCAATTCCAGAAAAATAAACGACCCAATCAAAAAATGGGCCAAATAACTAATTGGCATTTCTCCAAAGAAGATATATGGATGGCTAACAAACACATGAAAAGATGCTCAACATCACCTATTATCAGTGAAATGTAAGTCAAAACCACAATGAGGTACTATTTCATGCTAGTCAAAGTGGCTGCTATCCAAAAGTCTACAAGCAATAAATGCTGGAAAGGGTGTGGAGAAAAGGAACTCCCTTACACTGTTGGTGGGAATGCAAACTAGTACAGCCACTACGGAGAAAAGTGTAGAGTCCTTCAAAAACTGCAAATAGAACTGCCATATTACCCAGCAATCCAACTGTTGGGCATACACACCAAGGAAACCAGAATTGAAAGAGACACGTGTACCCCAGTGTTCATCCAAGCACTGTTTATAATAGCCAGGACATGGAAGCAACCTAGATGTCCATCAGCAGATGAATGGATAAGAAAGCGTTGGTACATATACACAATGGAGAATTACTCAGCCATTAAAAAGAATACACTTGAAACAGTTCTAATGAGATGGATGAACCTGGAGCCTATTATACCGAGTGAAGTAAGCCAGAAAGAAAAACACCAATACAGTATACTAATGCATATATATGGAATTTTGAAAGATGGTAATGATAACCCTGTATGCAAGACAGCAAAAGAGACACAGATGTATAGAACAGTCTTTTGAACTGTGTGGGAGAGGGAGAGGGTGGGATGATTTGGGAGAATGGCATTGAAACATGTGTAATATCATATGAAATGAAACGCCAGTCCAGGTTTATTGCATAATACAGGATGCTCAGGGCTGGTGCACTGGGATGACCCAGAGGGATGGAATGATAAGGGAGGTGGAAGAGGGATTCAAGATGGGGAACACATGTACATCCATGTCAGATTCATGTTGATGTATGGCAAAACCAATACAGTATTGTAAAGTAAAAAGAGAAAAAAAGATACTATTTAGTCAGTTATACACAAAAATAAGATTCAAATATTGAGATATATGTAGTAAAATCAACAGTGAAGATGAAGTCGCTCAGTCGTGTTCGACTCTTTGCGACCCCATAGACTGTAACCTACTAGGCTTCTCTGTTCATGGGATTCTCCAGGCAAGAATACGGGAGTGGATTGCCATTTCCTTCTCTAGGGGATCTTCCCAACCTAGGGATTGAACCCGGGTCTCCCACATTGGAGGCAGACGCTTTAACCTCTGAGCCACCAGGGAAGCTAAAATCAACAGTTCCTGGTAATCAAATGACTTCTGAGGGCATTAAAAATAATCCTGCTAATACATAATTGGATTTATATTAATTTAGCTTTCACTGAATGGAAAGTGAGTCTGTGCATTTGAGTATATTTTCAGAGTCCTAGTCATTACACTCATCTAACTTAGGATTTCATATCAATTCTCTTTGGAGTACACTTTTTGATAGTCTAGACAATTTTAAATTTCCCATTTCTTATGTTCTACATCCTTTGGTTTGTTATCTTCCTTATAGGTTTAGTTAAAAACTCATAGAATCAGTATTTGTATTAAGACATTTGCCTATTTGGGGCTCCCCTGGTAGCTATGATGGTAAAGAATGTGCCTGCAATGCAGGAAACCTGGGTTGGATTTCTGGGTAGGGAAGATTCCCTGGAGAATGAAATGACTACCCACTCCGGCATTGTTGCCTGGATAATTCCATGGACAGAAGCTACAGTCCATGGGATTACAAAGAGTTGGACATACCTAAGTAACTAACACTTTCACTTTTTTCATTTACCTATTCATCTGAATAATGATAATACTCAATGGAAACAAAAGGTTAGTGTCCTTAGAATGTGATGTCCTAAATAAGTGAATACTACTACTGTTGGACTGCCACCACTCTTCCTTCTGCTTCCCCAACCAAGGAGAAAATCTAAGATGTTTTAATTCTGTTATACAATTTACTTTATTATTTGCTTTTGCAGAAACAGTTTACTTAGGATGGACTTTGAGAGAGAGAGGTCAAGCAATGAGGTACCCAAGGAAGAGGGAAAAAGTGTTCCCCATGAACATACTACCAGCAAAACCCTGTTTGTCTGAAATAATTAAAGATATTAAGCAGAGGTTAAACTATTATCTTAAAGTGTTAGCTGCTCAGTCATGTCCAACTGCAACCCCTGGGACTGTAGTCCACTAGCTTCCTCTGTACATGGGATTCTTCAGTCAAGAATTTGGAAAAGAGTTGCCATTCGGTGATCTTCCCAACCCAGGGATCAAACCAGGTCTCATGTATTGCAGCAGATTATCTGACTTTTGCAGACAGAATTATATATTTTTCTCCAGAACCAATAATCATTAAAACTGGGATTTGAGTTCAAGGTTGTCTTACTTTAAGTATTTTATGACCTTCCATTAAACTAAAGAACACCTTAAAGATGACCACTTTTCAGCAGGCTGAAGAACATTTGCAACTTTCAGTACATCATTTTTAAAAGTGTCCTGTTAAGGTAGGTGTTTGGGCATTTAATAAACATCTGCTGCTCATTAATTTTAATACATTGGGATTCTCTGTACATAGGTGTCTTTTAACTTGCAGGGAAACTTTACTCTTCAGTGTTTCATTCCTAGCCAACAGTTGATACCAAATTAAACAAGTAACTACTGCCTGCCAGACATTCAATGTGCCCCAAACCCTTATCTATCCAGATATTCAGAATCCATCACACCTAAATATTATTATGATAACTTGGTGTTTAATTTATTAAATATTAACAGAAATGTCAATTTCCATGAAAAATAAAGGAATAAAACTTTACGTAACATTCTGAAAAACATGTATAAATTCATGATTCTTAGCATTATTCAACATCAGGGATAAGTATTGTACTCAAGACAGCAATCAAAATAAAGGAAAGGATATGAGAATCAGAAAAGAGAATGACAAAAATATGGCTAAAAGAAAACTCATTTACTTTTGGGATAAAGGAAAAATACTGAGTCCAAAAGAACCCATGTACATATTGCACACAGGAAATTTTGTTTGAGTAATATATGTGTGAAGCTGTTTAGTGAAGTGAAGTCACTCAGTCATGTCCGACTCTTTGCAACCCTATTGACTATAGCCCGCCAGGCTCCTCTGTCCATGGGATTCTCCAGGCAAGAATACTGGAGTGGGTTGCCATTTCCTTCTCCAGGGGATTTTCCCAACCCAGGGATTGAACCCAGTTCTTCTGCATTGCAGGCAAATGATTTATCCTCTGAGTCACCAGGCAAGCCCCATGAAGCTGTTTACACAGATAAAATTAAAGAATCATTTGGATATGCAGGCTCCATTTTATGCTAGGTATGCTAGTGCCCACTTCATGAACTTGTAAAATGGAAAGAGAATGCATAGAAAGCACTTATCACACTATCTGGCTCATATTAACAGCTGATAAATGGTAGCTCTTATGATTTTTTATTGTGATCATTATTTTGGAAGCCCAGGATGAACACTTTGGATGTATATGCATTAATGAATTAATCCTCTAAATTTATAGTGATATGCATGGGTAGTTATCTAGACAATTCAGTTCAGAATGTCCACTGGGGACTAGGATTATTTGGTTTGGTTGTCATATATCGAGATAATTAGCTGAGTAGCTGAAAAAATGCCTCTTTTTTTTTACCAGCCAGCAGCCAATAGATTTGTAATAGTTGAATCAGTGGCTACCCTGTCTATCATACTGCTAACTGAAAAAAAAAAAAAAAGAGAGAGAGAGAGAGATATGGCTTCCTGAAAATCAATTAGAGACCCCTAATGTGTTTCATTACCTAGAAAGGAAATAGAAATAGTATAAATGTGATCATGCATTACAAGTGTTAATTCTATAGAATGATATACTGAATGTCTGGGAATTATAAGGGTATTTTGATTTTGTCTGTACAGGAAGGTCAGAAGCTTCAAACTGTGTATATTCTGAAAATCCAAGGAAATGGTGAAGAGGTGTCATTTTTTTGATGATGATTTTTGAACGTGTTTCTGATGAGAACAGCATGGAAGCAAGGTTATTTCGATCACATAGTTATTTTTCTCAGTGAAAATTATACAATTGACATTAAGGCTTGTAAATTAGTCTTTCATGAAATTAATGTGATTATATCAGTTCCTCAGGACCTAGTGATTCTTAGTGAATTGAGTTTTTCTCTCTTGTAGCTAGGAAGCTGAGACAGAGATTCAAAGTCAACTGTCTGGTTATTGCCCATCCCCCATCATCCACTTGGAAAACCATGAGAGATCAAGCCTCTTACTGCTTTCTCTGCCTGGCTCCCTTCTTGAAGACTGTAGGCCTGCCAATCACCAAGAAAGCAGAAGTGAGTGGGAGCACTGTAGGTCAGCAGCAGATTTGGAATGTTTCATTTTTGCTGTTATCATGGAGAGAACAAGTTGGGCAATTGACCAACTCCCTGCTGAAAAGATAGCTCTCACCCTATGGAGAGAATCAGGGAGACAAAAGAGCCTGTAGCCAAGTAAATTGCCTGCAAAGTGGCTCCAGTCATTTGAGGCTAAAGTGTAACATTCCTGGGTCTGGTTAAATTACTTAAATGTTACAGAAACAGAAACCTGGATTATTCTAAGCCTGTGTAGCTTTTAATGCTTCTTGTACATTATTCATCCCCTTTTGTTCTTCTTAGGTATTAAGCAAAATTTCTTTTGAAAAATGCAACCTTGCCTTGATGTCTTATGGGGGAGAAAAGAAAAATAACATGTTTTCACAAAGAGACTCAAATTCTAACATTTTTAAGGGAGAGTGATGTAACCAACCCAGGGGCCAAAAGAGGATCATGATAGAAGTATTGCATGTGAATGAACCTCAATATGGTATCATTTAAGGGGATAGAGTTAGAAGTTAGTAATTCTTTTTCATTCAGCCAACCCTTCCCACCAATGAAGAATTTAGAGGAACTGACTTTGGTCTAATCAAAAGAGACTTGTTCAATTATGAGATAGTCTGCCTCTCTACTAGAGTTTAACTATAGCAGTGTTTGTGCTGTGTGTGTGTGTAACATGCATCCATGCTCCTATATTTGTATCAGTAATTTTCAGAAATTGTGAGTATTCCTCAATATATGACAATTGTCAACCAAAACCTTGTGTTCAAATGCTAGATTTGCATCCCTGTGTTACAGCTTTCATCAGTAAAATGAGAATAATAACAGAACATAACTAACAAGTTAGCAAAGAATATTCAAGAATTTATTTCTTAAAACCTTAAAACAGGGTTGGCACAAGTAAAAGAACAAGAGCTATTAACTATCATTATTACTTGTGAATCCATTTAGTTACCTAGGAATTTTATTTAATTGTCAAATTTAGGCAAATTTATTTATTAGTATAAACCTAGAATACCAGGATGTTGTATAAATCCATGTCTTAAAGGTGAATATTATTTTCATGTAAATATAGAATTATCAGTTTCAGTAACTTCAGAAAAGGAAATTCAATCTAATCTTAAAACTGCCAACAATTATAATACCAGGAAAACAAGAAGTGGGGGCAGGAGACAAGGAGAGACTGAGAGAGTTTAAGGTACAGGAGAAACTTAGTGAAGAATTGTGGGGCCAGTAACTGAGAATAAATACCAAAATATTGAGCTTCACATTTGAAGCAACTTAATTTTCCTCCCTCTCATAATCTAGAAGTAGAGAAGGTAATCAGAATTTTTGAATTTTTTACAGGGTTAGGGCAATAAAACATTAAGCTTAACATCTACCAAGGAGAGGAGGGAGCTGATAAACCCTCCACTGTTGGAAAGAAAATTATAAAGGGATTACCACAACAATAAGTGTAAACAAGCAATAGCCAGCTCTTCTAGGGGTTGAAAGTGAATTCAATTTTCCAAAGACATCTACTTCATCTAGAAGATCAAATTGTAAACATCTGTGAAGAATCTAAGATTATCTAACTATTCTTACCTTTTTCTTCAAGTATAATCTCCAAAANGTTCTTCTAGGAAAAGAAGCCCATCTTTAGGTCATTTCAGGGGTTGAAAGTGAATTCAGTTTTCCAAAGACACCTACTTCATCTAGAAGATCAAATTGTAAACATCTGTGAAGAATCTAAGATTATCTAACTATTCTTACCTTTTTCTTCAAGTATAATCTCCAAAAAACAAAAGCAGTAGGCATGCAATAAGGCAAGACACTATTATTGAAAACTCAGAGTCACAAATGACAACTAGAATAGATACATAAAGGTGTCAGAAATTGGAGTTATCAGAAATTTATTTTTAGCTAACCATGCTAAATATTTTTAAGGAAATAAAATATATGCTCAAAAATTTAAACAGAAAAGTAGAGTATTGAAAAAGTGGAAATTGTAGAATTAGAAATTAATGATTGGATTTCAAAATAGATTTTACGGCTTTTGAAGAGAGAATCATTGAATTGAGACATAGGTCAAAAGAAAATACCTACAATGTAGCATAGAGTGAAAAATAATACACAGAGAAACAAAAGAGTATAACAAATCTAAAGAATAGTGAGAAGTTCTAATATACTTACAACTGAAATTTTAGAATGAGAGGAGAGGAAGCATCAGGCAAAAGCAATTAGCAAGGGCAGTTTACTTGGCTTATACAGTTAATTATTCCATAAACAAATGAAAATAGTAAAAGAAACTTGTTATAAGATAAACTCTTTCAAAGATACATGATTAACACCAAAGGCACTTTCACAAACAAAAACTGCAAGGAATCACTGTGTTTTGTTGAAAAATGTCATGATACAAGTTTGAATAAATAAATTAATAAATGAAATCCAGGAAACAACCTGTCTTTTTTTTTAATTAATACTAAAACATGGGAAGAGAAACTAAATTGGTCAAAGACAAATAGTAAAATGATTTTTAAAGCCCATGGCTGAATAGCATATATACTGGAATATTATTCAGCCATGAGAAGGAAGGAAATCCTATGTTTTATAACAACATGGATGGATCTTGAAAGCATTGTGTTAAATGAAATAAGCTAGTTAGAGAAAGACAAATACTGTATGGTATCATTTATACATGGAATCAAACGTTATAGAAACAGAGAGTAGAAATGTGGTTGCTAGAGGTTGAGAAGTAGGTTGGTTAAAGGGCACAAAATTTCAGCTATAAAATGAATAATGTATAGTGTGCTATTATTGTTTATACTGTATAATGTTATTGAACTTTGGTAAGAGACTAGAATTTAAATGTTCTTACAAAAATAAAAATAAAAGATAAATATATAAAGTGATGGATGTGTTAATTAACTAGACATGCTCTAACCAACTGAGCTAACCTGTCAGTTGGCAAATTCATTTAAGGGAATATAATCGTGTTATAAGGTGTGTGTGTGCATGTAAGTCACTCAGTCGTGTCTAATTCTATGCAACCCCATAGCCTACCAGCCTCCTCTGTCCATAGAATTCTCCAGGCAAGAATACAAGAATGGGTTGTAATTTCCTCCTCTAGGGTATCTTCCCAATCCAGGGATCAAACTGTGTCTCCTGCATTGCAGGAAGATTCTTTGCCATCTGACCCACCAGGGAATCTCTTTATAAAGCATATGATATATCAAATCACCACAACATACACTTTAAATATCTTATAATTTTATATGTTCATAATACATCAATGAAGCTGAGTTTTTTTAAGTATATAGTAACATAATTATGTACATATTTGAATAACTTGATATTTTCAAAAGAGTCAATATTAAGAACAAGTGGGTCATCTGGCCCTTGCTGATTTCTGCAAAATTTAGTGCTTATTTTGCAAATTTTTGTTTAAGTAGAATTTATTTTTCTTAGCCCTGAGTTATGTATCCATATCAATAAAGAAGGAAGAAAAGGTATATTATGTGGTTTATTCAAATATTAATCTATATTCAAGTACTCATTTATCAATATAGAAAGTTTATATGAAGTCGAAGATGTCCCAATGTTTTCTCTTTCCAGATCAGAGTATTACCTGGTGAGCTGTGTGTGAATCATATTATTCTACCTTTTTTAATATCTATTTTTACTTATTTATTTGTCTGTGCTAGGTATTAGTTGTGGCATGTGGGATCTCTAGTTGCAGCATGTGAACTCCATTGTGGCATGTGGGATCTAGTTCCTTCACCAGAGACAGAACACAGACCCCCTGCACTGGGAGTGCAGGACCACTAGGAAAGTCCCTATTCTATCTTATTAAAATTGTTTTTAAATTCAGTTCAGATACCAAGAATAGCATATGCATTTCTGAGTCTTAGGGCACTGTCCTCAGTTCAAATAAAACTGTATCTTGTTCCAAATTCAACCATGAATAACTGAGATAAGTTCAAATCATCTCTTTCTTTCTCATTTCCCTTCCTTTTTTTTNAGTAAAAGAAACTTGTTATAAGATAAACTCTTTCAAAGATACATGATTAACACCAAAGGCACTTTCACAAACAAAAACTGCAAGGAATCACTGTGTTTTGTTGAAAAATGTCATGATACAAGTTTGAATAAATAAATTAATAAATGAAATCCAGGAAACAACCTGTCTTTTTTTTTAATTAATACTAAAACATGGGAAGAGAAACTAAATTGGTCAAAGACAAATAGTAAAATGATTTTTAAAGCCCATGGCTGAATAGCATATATACTGGAATATTATTCAGCCATGAGAAGGAAGGAAATCCTATGTTTTATAACAACATGGATGGATCTTGAAAGCATTGTGTTAAATGAAATAAGCTAGTTAGAGAAAGACAAATACTGTATGGTATCATTTATACATGGAATCAAACGTTATAGAAACAGAGTAGAAATGTGGTTGCTAGAGGTTGAGAAGTAGGTTGGTTAAAGGGCACAAAATTTCAGCTATAAAATGAATAATGTATAGTGTGCTATTATTGTTTATACTGTATAGTGTTATTGAACTTTGGTAAGAGACTAGAATTTAAATGTTCTTACAAAAATAAAAATAAAAGATAAATATATAAAGTGATGGATGTGTTAATTAACTAGACATGCTCTAACCAACTGAGCTAACCTGTCAGTTGGCAAATTCATTTAAGGGAATATAATCGTGTTATAAGGTGTGTGTGTGCATGTAAGTCACTCAGTCGTGTCTAATTCTATGCAACCCCATAGCCTACCAGCCTCCTCTGTCCATAGAATTCTCCAGGCAAGAATACAAGAATGGGTTGTAATTTCCTCCTCTAGGGTATCTTCCCAATCCAGGGATCAAACTGTGTCTCCTGCATTGCAGGAAGATTCTTTGCCATCTGACCCACCAGGGAATCTCTTTATAAAGCATATGATATATCAAATCACCACAACATACACTTTAAATATCTTATAATTTTATATGTTCATAATACATCAATGAAGCTGAGTTTTTTTAAGTATATAGTAACATAATTATGTACATATTTGAATAACTTGATATTTTCAAAAGAGTCAATATTAAGAACAAGTGGGTCATCTGGCCCTTGCTGATTTCTGCAAAATTTAGTGCTTATTTTGCAAATTTTTGTTTAAGTAGAATTTATTTTTCTTAGCCCTGAGTTATGTATCCATATCAATAAAGAAGGAAGAAAAGGTATATTATGTGGTTTATTCAAATATTAATCTATATTCAAGTACTCATTTATCAATATAGAAAGTTTATATGAAGTCGAAGATGTCCCAATGTTTTCTCTTTCCAGATCAGAGTATTACCTGGTGAGCTGTGTGTGAATCATATTATTCTACCTTTTTTAATATCTATTTTTACTTATTTATTTGTCTGTGCTAGGTATTAGTTGTGGCATGTGGGATCTCTAGTTGCAGCATGTGAACTCCATTGTGGCATGTGGGATCTAGTTTCTTCACCAGAGATAGAACACAGACCCCCTGCACTGGGAGTGCAGGACCACTAGGAAAGTCCCTATTCTATCTTATTAAAATTGTTTTTAAATTCAGTTCAGATACCAAGAATAGCATATGCATTTCTGAGTCTTAGGGCACTGTCCTCAGTTCAAATAAAACTGTATCTTGTTCCAAATTCAACCATGAATAACTGAGATAAGTTCAAATCATCTCTTTCTTTCTCATTTCCCTTCCTTTTTTTTTCCTCCTTCCACTGAACCACTGAATATTAAGTTTATTAGTCTTTATCTGTGTTTCTTATAAACATCTAGCTTATAATTATTTCAATTTCAGTTTCTCTTCCACTCATTTAATCTAAACCCTAGAGCCATTTTTTAAAATGCAATTTTATTGTTAGCTCGAGTTTATAGTGGGCATCTCTGGTGACTCAGACTGCAAGGTGTTTCCTGATGGCATGCTGTGATACTATAGTAGTTTAGTACTCTGCGTTGTGGCCATAGCAACCTCAGTTCCAACTCAAGTCAGGGCAAGAGCTGCATTGCTCATAAGCACCTCATCGATTTTGTGCCTCCCTGGTGGCCCATACCCTTGGAGGAGGTCATGGCAACCCACTCCAGTATTCTTGGCTAGAGAATCTCATGGAGAGAGAAGCCTGGCAGGCTACAGTCTATAGAGCTGCACAGAGTCAAACACGACTGAGTGACTAACACTTTCACTTCACCAAGTTTATAGTGGTATGAATACCAGTTGCACTGCATAAGAAGTGGCAAACACAGCTGTATTTTCAAATACTCAAAAACTACATATTCTAATTTATGTTCTCCAGAGAAACAGAATCAATAATGTGTGTATGTGTACATGTATATATAAAGAGGGAGATTTTATTTATTTTACAGAATTGGCTAACATTATTGTGAAAGGAGGTCCAAAATCTGCAGTGTAGGCTCATAGGCTACCTGAGGACCCAAGGAAGAGAAGCCATTTGAATCCAAAGGTGGTCTGCTGGCAGAATTCCTGCTTGCTTAGGGGAGGTCAGTCTGCATTTTACTGAGACTTTCAATAAGATTCACCCATATTATGGGAGGTACCTTGCTTTACTCAAAGTCCAACTATACAAATGTTGATCTCATTCAAAACACACTTCCATATAAATATCTAGAATAATGTTTAACTATATATCTGGGCACCATAACCCAGCCAAGTTGACACATAAAAGTAACCATCACAGGGATGGACGTTTCATCTCTAGGTAAAATAGTGTACTGTGTAAGAGTTTATTTCCCTCTTCCATGACACATACATTGGCTTCCTAGGTGGCACTAGCAGTAAAGAACTTGTCTGCCAATGCAGAAGACATAAGAGACATGGATTTGATCCCTGGGTTGGGAAGATCTCCTGGAGGAGGGGATGGCAACCTACTCCAATATTCTTGCTTGGAGAATCCTATGCACAGAGGAGTTTGGCAGGCTGTCATCCATAGGGTCGCAAAGAGGGACATGACTGAAGTGACTGAGTACACACGCACAAACATATATCTAACAGATGCATAAATGATAGAAAATTGATTGAAAATGAAAATAGTTGAGTGATGTTGCTTAGCACTATATTGCAATTTTTATTCTTAGTCAGTTGAGATGGAATCACATGGGAACTACTTCTGGTCCTTGATATTTATTGGTGCTGAAGGGACGAGGGGTGCTGCTATTGGAGTGTCTTGTATGCTCTGTTGGAACACACTGTAATCTTCAGTGCACATTAACTGTGACATCTGATTTCAGGTGCAAGCCACAGATTTGCATGCCTATTCATTAATAGTGTGAAAATACCTGAAGTCCTCTGACAGTCAGATGCAGACATGTCATGAGTGACAGGATTTTTGCACACATTTTACTACTGCAGCAAAAAAAAAAAAAAATTACTTTTTTGTTTTTAAAGAAAAATCATAGAAACCGCTCCTTGTCAGAGTTGAACATGGAAGAAGATTTCAAAATACTAATTATAACTGAGTAGTTTGCTTAAATTTGCTGAAGGCACTGGTCTGACTCATCTTTCCTCCTTCTACTTCATGCTGCTGGAGGGAATGTCAGCGTCTCAGCTGGCTAAGATTTGCATTCCCCAAGAAGGCTTACAAGGGCTTCCAACTCATGTGAGAACACACTGATTTTTGTAAGACAATGTCACCAATAAAATAGTCCTCTTGCCTGTGTCAACCACCTTGGCAGACTCTTTTACAGAACAAAAGTGGACCCTTACTGTGTTCTGTCTATCATATTGTGGACTGTGCAATCCTCATTGCCTCAAGAAATGATTTGCTTAACAATTCTTTTGATTCCATTGGATGGCCAATTACACACATGACTTTCTGCTCTCAGGTAGATATTATTTCAGATTTTTAAATTATTGCTTGCCTGGTAAATTCTTCAGGAACGCTTTTGGTTTTCCCTTAAGAGAAGCGTTTTGTTTTTGGTTTTACAAATTTCTCAACATGCTTACAAATCAATGTTCTAAACCCTCTCAGCTCCAAGTACTCAAAGAGTAGGATTTAACAGTCTAAATTTTATCAGTCATGTAGAATAGTTTTGTTTCAGTTCAGTTCAGTTCAGTCGCTCAGTCGTGTCCGACTCTTTGCGACCCTGTGTACTGCAGCATGCCAGGCCTCCCTGTTCATCACCATCTCCGGGGGTTCACTCAGACTCACGTCCATCGAGTCAGTGATGCTATCCAACCATCTCATCCTTGGTTGTCCCCTTCTCCTCCTACCCCCAATCCCTCCCAATAGTAATTGATCCAATTGTATTTTTAATATTCTGCAGGTTCCAATTGCTTTCTGTGTAGTTTGGGGATTTCTCAATAATAAGCTTAGATTTATGATCTTCTAATTTAAATTGAGTCCCCATCACCATCGTGAAAATATGGAAACATAATTTAGCATCCTCAAAGAGATATCACTTCAAAGAGTTGAGTATCATTGTTAAGTCATTCCCTAAAGATTAACATTTGTATGCTAGAATCTTCCTTAAACTTTTTCTTATTAGGCCAATTTGTTTATACTATTGGTTTTCAAAACATGTTAAAGGAACCCAAGATGTTCAAACAAGATTATCCACACTGCTTCAACCAACACTTTAGACTTTTTCACATATATAGGGGTACATGATAAGAGTATCACTTTACTTAAACAAAGATTATACAGGAGAAAATAAAGGAAGAAGAAAACCTTGCACACCAAATTGTCTCAATTTCTGTGCTGCTCAGTCATTCTTTTATGTACTCATTCAGAGTACTGTCAGAGCATAATAAAATAAATATTTAGAGAAGAGTTTGAAGCAATAGGAGACTTTGCAGGTGACAGACAATGAAAACCAGAGGGCATGCAGGAAGCTTTAGGTATCAGGAAGTGTTATGGAATTAAGAAAATTACAAAGGCCTAAGTGTCTAAGTCATGAGAAATAGATAACCTCAGATCCTGGGCTTATAGGAGTTACTAAAATACATGGGGATAAATGGCATGTTTGGATTAATCCTAGTGGATTCAAGTCAGATTATATCAAGAGTCAATGAGTCAGGGAGAAGATCTCTAAGTCTTGGCAGAAACATGAAAATCCCTGATTCCCTGTCCTCCTCCTGTTAGTGGTCAATAATGCTTCTAATACCCAGAACTTTGTCACTCCCCACTTTCTGACTTCTATATCTATATTGGAGGTTTGGAGGATAATGGAAGGCTGGAGTCACAGAAACCAAGGAGATCTCAGGCTTGCCTTTTTCACTAAGAGAGCTTGTGGAGTTCTGAAGGTATCACCTACCTTCTGGAGTCATCTCCTCTGCAAAGGAAACATGGAAGCAAGGACAAAGTTGATCTTATCCANAGATCTCAGGGTTGCCTTTTTCACTAAGAGAGCTTGTGGAGTTCTGAAGGTATCACCTACCTTCTGGAGTCATCTCCTCTGCAAAGGAAACATGGAAGCAAGGACAAAGTTGATCTTATCCAGAAATTGGAGAGTTTGGGAGCTAAATAAAATGAGAAGGAACTGTTTTAATTTAGGAAAGCCCAGAGAAAAAAATGTGAAGTAGTATAAAAAAGATTGCATGCTACCCTACAAGAGATACATTAATCCATGTTGCTAAAACATGGTCCAAGGGAGGAGGAAATGCCAAACCACTCCAGTATTCTTGCTGTGAGAACCACATGAACACTAACAGGATGAAAAGACAAAAAGATATCACACTGGTAGATGAGATCCCCTTAGGTGGGTAGGTGTCCAGCATGCTACTGGGGAAAAGGGAAAACAATTACTAATATCTCCAGAAAGAATGAAGTCATTGGGCCAAAGCGGGAAATGACCCTCAGTTGTGGACGTGTCTAGTGGTGAATGTAAAGTCTGATGCTATAAGAACATTACTGCTTAGGAACCTGGAATGTTAAGACCACGAATGGACAAATTGGATGTTGCCAAGCAGGAGATGGCAAGAGTAAATATTGACATTTTTAAGAATTGGTGAATTAAAATGGATGTAAATGAGCAAATTTTATTTAGATGACCATTATATCTACTACTGTGCACAAGCGTCCCTTAGAAGAAATGGAGTAGTGCTCAGTCAACAAGAGTCTGAAATGAAGTACTTGGATGCAGTCTCAAAAACAACAGAATGATCTTGGTTAATTTCCAAGGCAAAATATCCAATATCACAGTAATCTAAGTCTATACTCCAATCACTGATATAGAAGAAGCTGAAGTTGACCAGTTCTGTGAAGACCTATAAGACTTTCTAGAACTAACACCACAAAAGATGTCATTTGCATCATAGGAAAATGGAATGAAAAAATAAGAATTCAAGAGATGCCTGGAATAGCAGGCAAGTTTGGCCTAGGAGTACATCATGAGAAACACTAGGCTGGAAGAAGCACAAACTGGAATCAAGATTGCTGGGAGCAATATCAATAACCTCAGATATGAAGATGACACCACCTTTATGGCAGAAAGTGAAAAAGTTGGCTTAAAGCTCAACATTCAGAAAACAAAGCTCATGGCATCTGGTCCCATCACTTCATGGAAAATAGATGGGGAAATAGTGGAAACAGTGTCAGACTTCATTTCTTGGGGGCTCCAAAATCATTGCAGATGGTGACTGCAGCCATGAAATTAAAAGACACACTCTTTGGAAGGAAAGTTATGATCAACTTAAATAGTATGTTGAAAAGCAGAGATATTACTTTGCCAACCAAGGTCCATCTAGTCAAGACTATGATTTTTCCAGTGGTCACGTGTGGATGTGAGAGTTGGACTATGAAGAAAGCTGAGCGCTGAAGAATTAATGCTTTTAAACTGTGGTGTTGGAGAAGACTCTTGAGAATCCCTTGGACTGCAAGGAGATCCAACCAGTTCATCCTAAAGCAGATCAGTCCTGGGTGTTCACTGAAAGGACTGATGCTGAGGCTGAAGCTCCAGTACTTTGGCCACCTCATGCGAAGAATTGACTCATTGGAAAAGACCCTGATGCTGGGAGGGATTGAGGGCAGGAGGAGAAGGAGACGACAGAGGATGAGATGGCTGGATGGCATCATCAACTCAATGGACATGGGTTAAAGTGAACTCTGGGAGTTGTTGATGGACAGGGAGGCCTGGCGTGCTAATTCATGGGGTCTCAAAGAGTTGCACACGACTGAGTGACTGAACTGAACTGAACTTGACCTAGGAGTACAAAATGAGGATGGGAAAAGGCTAAGTCTTGTCAAGAGAAAATACTGGTCATAACAAACACCATTTTCCACCACCACAAGAGACAACTCTACACATAAGCATTACGAGATGGTCAATACTAGAATCAGATTGATTATATTCTTTGTAGTCAAAGATGGAGAGGCTCTATGCAGTCAGCAAAAATAAGAGCTAAATCTAACTGTAGCTCAGATCATCAGTACCTTATAGCAAAATTCAGGCTGTAGAATGCAGGGAAAACCATTTAGGTATGACCATTTAGGCCATTTAGGTATGACATAAATCAAATCCCATATAATAATACAGTAGAGGTGAACAATAGATTCAAGGGATTAAATCTAGTAGACAGAGTGCCTAAGCAACTATGGGCTTCATATCATTGTACAGGAGGCAGTGACTAAAACCATCCTGAAGGAAAAAAAAATGCAAGAAGGCAAATTTGTTTGGCTGTCAAAGAGGCTTCACAAATAGCTGAGGAAAGAAGAGAAAGAAAAATAAAGAAGAATGGGAAATCATACCCCAAAGAATTCACAGTTCTAGAGAATAACAATGAGAGATAAGAAGGTCTTTTTCAGTGAAAATGCAAAGAAGTAAAGGAAAACAATAGAATGGGAAAGATCAGAGATTTCTTCAAGAAAATTGGAGGCATCAAGGGAATATTAATGTAAGGATGGGCACTATAAAGGACAGAAACAGTAAGTACCTAACAGAGGCAGAAGAGATTAAGAAGTGGCAAGGATAAACAGAAGAACTATACAAAAAAGACCTTAATGACCAGGATAACTATAATGGTGTGGTTGCTCATCTAGAGCCAGACACCTTGGAGCGTGAAGTCAAGTGGGCCTTAGGAAGCATTATGATGAAACAAGCTAATGGAGGTGGTAGAATTCCAGCTGAGCTACTTAAAATCCTAAAAGATGATCCTATTAAAATATTGCATTCAATATGTACACAAATTTGGAAAACTCAACAGTGATCACAGGATTGGAAAAGGTGAGTTTTCATTCCAATGCCAAAGAAGCACTGTGCCAAAGAATGTTCAAACTACCAAATAATTGCATACTAATAAGGTTATACTCAAAATCCTTCAATATAAGCTTCAGCAATACATGAACCAAGAATTTTCAGAAGTACAACCTAGATTTAGAAAAAGGCAGAGGAACCCAAGATCAAATTGCCAAATTTCATTGCATAATAGGTAAAACAAGAGAATTCCAGTAAAATATCAACTTTTCCTTCATTGACTATCCAAAAGCCTTCGACTGTGTGGATCACAACAAGCTGTGGAAAGTTCTTAAAGAGATGGAAATTCCAGACCACCTCACCTGTCTCTTGATAAGTCTGTACACAGGTCAAGAAACAACAGTTAAAATCTTACATGGAACAAATGACTGGTTCAAAATTGGGAAAACAGAATGACAAGGCTGTATATTGTCACTCTAATTATTTAACTTATATGCAGAGCACATCATTCAAAATGCTTGGCTGGATAACTCACTAGAATAAATAAATAAAGCTGGAATAAAGATTGCTGAGAGAAATAGCAACAGTCTCAGATATGCAGATGATACCACTCTAATCACAGAAAGTGAAGAGGAAGTAAAGAGCTTCTTGATGAGTGTGAAAGAAGAGAGTGAAAAAAGTGGCTTACTAAAGGATCATGGCATCCAGTCCCATCACTTCATAGCAAACACAAGAGGAAAAAGTCACAACAGTGACAGATTTTATTTTATTGGGCTCCAAAATCACTGTGGAACATGACTGTATCTATGAAATTAAAAGATACTTGCTCCTTGGATGAAAAACTATGACAAACCTAAACAGTGTTTTTAAAAGCAAAGATATCACTTTGTCTACAAAAATTCATATAGTTGAGGCTATAGTTTTTCCAGTTGTCATGAAAGGATATGAGAGTTGGCATATAAAGAAGGCTGAGTGCAGAAGAATTGATGCTTTCAAACTGTGGTGCTAGAGAAGACTCTTGAGAGTCCCTTGGACTGCAAGGAGATAAACCAGTCAGTCCTAAAGGAAATCAACCTTAAATATTCATGGAAAGGCTGATGCTGAAGCTGAAGCTCCAGTACTTTGGCCACCAAGACCCTGATGCTGGATATGATTAAAGGCAAAAGGAGAAGAGGATGGCAGAGGATGAGACAGTTAGATAGCATCACTGACTCAAAGACATGAATTTAAGCAGAATTCAGAAAGACAGTGAAGACCAGGAAGCCTAGCATGCTGCAGACCATGTGGTAGCAAAGAGTCAGACACAACTTAGCAACTGAACAAAAACTAATAATAATCATTGCTGTTCGGTTTTATACCATTACTAGCATCAAAACAACAGAATGCTCCATATAAATTATTCTTAAATATGTTGTAGATATAGCAAGCTTAGAGTCCTAGTTAGCTTAACATTAGAGAATGTAAAACTAACATTAGCTGAGCCAGTGAGTAAACAGTTGCCAGTGAAAGTACACAATCAATTCATCTATGAATCTATTATCAAGGTGTGTCTCAATTTTATTTTTCAATTAAGTTCATGTATCAGAAAATATATTATACACATAGTTTCAAATAGGGTCTTGGCTAGATCAGATAAAATACTTACTATATGAATCACCGTATAAGTTACCTTTGATTATTTCCCCATATTTCTCTAACACATGAGATCAGCTAAATAAAAGCTAACTGGACAAGATCCAAATATGAGACTATCAATATAAAGCTAAATGTGAGGCAATTCAAATCCCAACATGTGGTATCTTACAGTGCCATGTTGCCACAGCAGGTCCTAAATTAGCCATGGAGTCACATTTCTGAGAGAGTCTAAAGTCATCTTGGCAAAACTCTGTTAGTCTTTGCCCTGCTTCATTCTGGATTCCAAGGCCAAATTTCCCTGTTACTCCAGGTGTTTCTTGACTTCCTACTTTCCCATTCCAGTCCCCTATAATGAAAAGGACATCTTTTGGGGGTGTTAGTTCTAAAGGTCTTGTAGGACTTCATAAAACTGTTCAACTTCAGCTTCTTCAGCATTACTGGTTGGGGCATAGACTTGGATAACTGTGATATTGAATGGTTTGTCTTGGAGACTAACAGAGATCATTCTGTCATTTTTGAGACTGCATCCAAGTACTGCATTTTGGACTCTTTTGTTGACCATGATGACTACTGCATTTCTTCTGAGGGATTCCTGCCTGCAGTAGTAGATATAATGGTCATCTGAGTTAAATTCACCCATTCCAGTCCAATTTAGTTTGCTGATTCCTAGAATGTCAACGTTCACCCTTGCCATCTCTTGTTTGACCACTTCCAATTTGCCTTGATTCATGGACCTGACATTCCAGGTTCCTATGAAATATTGCTCTTCACAGCATCGGATCTTGCTTCTATCACCAGTCACATGCACCACTGGGTATTGTTTTTGCTTTGGCTCCATCCCTTCATTCTTTTTGGAGTTATTTCTCCACTGATCTCCAGTAGCATATTGGGCACCTAATGACCTGGGGAGTTTCTCTTTTGGTATCCTATCATTTTTGCCTTTTCATATTGTTCATGGGGTTCTCAAGGCAAGAATACTGAAGTGGCTTGCCATTC
>SJYW01040907.1:846925-893025 GCA_006410735.1 Raphicerus campestris | reverse complement strand
TGAATCACCAGAGAATTCTGCTGAGTTTAAAAAGACAATCCCTAAAAGTAATATACTATCTGTACCATTTATAAGACATCCTCAAAATGACAAAATTATAGAGAAGGAGGAAAGATGAATAAATTCCAGGTGTTAAGGGGTTAAGTAGGGTGAGAGGAGGGAGGTAAATGTGCCTAAAAAGGTCAATATGAGCTAATCTTGTGGTGATGGACATGTTCTGTATCTTAACTGTATGAATATCAATACCCTAATTGTTACAGACTGAATTTTACACCTCCCCCACCAGAATTCCTAATTGAAATCCTAACTACCAAGATCTCAGAATGTAATCATATTTGGAGATTCAGTCTTTAAAGAGGTTCCTACATTGAAATGAGGTCATTAGCAAGGGTCCTAATCCAATATGAGTCATTTCCTTTTAAGAAGAAATCCAGACAGACACTTACAGAGGGGAGATATAAAGATCCAGGGGGGAGACAGCCATCTACACGCCAAGAGAAACCAACCTTGACAACAGACGCCTTGAGGTGTTCAGCTCACCTGAACTTTAGGTCAAGAGACCTCAGAAGGAACCAGGCTTGCTGACAACTTGTTCTCAGACTTCAAGCCTTCAGAACAGTGACAAAATAGCTTTCAGTTGTTTAAACCACCTAAACTGTGGTACTTTGTTATGGCAGTCCTAGGAAACTAACACATTCATTCTAATATTATACTAATTTTGCAAGATGTTACCTTTCAGGGAAACTGGGTAAAGGGTACCTAGGATCTCTTTGTATTATTTCTTAACATCTGTACATTAATCTATAATTATCTCAAAAAGTGAAAAACAAAAGTGGTTCTGTGGTTCAAACGTAGGTCTGTTGCTAAAGCTTATACAAAACCTGACCCAACCTTTTGACATGGTCCTGTGTCAGAGGGCCATCAGTTCTGACACTGAGTCAAAAATCTAAACTATGAATTCAGACGTAGGTGATTGACAGGGGTGCTGACCTAGAGGCTTAGTGGTGACAGGTCAGAGGTAGCATTTTGCACTGGGGTTTTCTGATTTTCTTAATTGTGGATCAACATTTACTGACTGCTTTCTTATAGAAAAAACTTATTTCATAGACCCATGCCTTAGAGTTGGGAGTGACTTCAAGTTCTGTTGCTTTCATATATAAGTGAAACTACCTCACCAAATCTTAAAGGTAATTGATACCACACAGTGTTCTGTGACTTTCTGTAAGTCATGTTGTATAGTTTTGAGTGCAGCCATTTCATAGTGATTAAGAATATCTCCGGTGGCTTAGTTAATAAAGAGTCCACCTACAATGCAGGAGACCTGGGTTCAATCCCCGTGTTGGGAATACCCCCTGGAAAAGGGACTGGCTGCCCACTCGGCTGTTCTTGCTTGAATAATCACATGGACAAAGGAGCCTGGCAGGCTACATTCCATGAAGTCGCAAAGAGTCGGACATGACTGAGCGACCTTCACTGCACTTCACTTCAGGAATATATTGTTTTTATAGGTATTTTTAGTACCACATAGACCTGAAATGCATGTCAATTACATTGGGTCCTCAAATGAAAAATAGTATTTTGAACTAAAGAAATAGTAGTCTGTTGCCATGCTTAAATAATAAAACTAAAAGACAAACTCTTCCGTTAAACTTGGGATACTTCTGTCTGTTTCTTCTGTGGTAAGGGATTTTTGTAAGGACTTTCAGAGATAATTTTGACTTTGCAAGTGTTTTGCTTTATATGCTGACTTTGGAAATTAACCTCCTCATAAAATCCAATCCCACTTTGCTATTTTGACACTTCTTTTGTCTGAAAGTATTCATTAACATTTCACGTAATTGCCCCGTTTCCAGAGCAAGTATATAATTTCCTACAGAGTGACGACTTCATAATGCATATCCAATAAAGTCCATCCTGTCTCCCGGTATTTGATGCCCTAGTCTTACCATGAGCTCCAGAGAGATTTTTCTGCTGTGGAACCTGTTGAAACTTGGTGACCATTGGCACCATTACAAGGTGACCACTGGCAGTGGCTGTTTGTAATGTCTGCTATTCCTCAGTATTGTTGTTCTGTGAACACCTGGCTCTTTTCTGTGCACTCCAACTGATTGTGGCCAAGTCAACATAGTATAAGATTTTAAGCAAAATTGATCAGAGCACTTTCATAATTTTGTTTTNAGGGGGTGACCGAGGATGAAATGGCTGGATGGCATCACGGACTCGATGGACATGAGTCTGAGTGAACTCCAAGAGATGGTGATGAACAGGGAGGCCTGGCGTGCTGCGATTCATGGGGTCGCAGAGAGTCAGACACGACTGAGCAACTGAACTGAACTGAACTGGAAGTCATCTTGATATATTAATTACTTTTATAGATAAGATTTTCATAAATGAAAAGCATACAATTAAGTCATTTAGAAAGGTCATATAGCAAGAACAAAAAGAACTTCTAAAGAGAATTTCATATTTTTGCCAATAATTATGTCATGTGTTGGCTATTAAATCAACAATTGTCTGAGGTGAGGTGAAGTCGCTCAGTTGTGTCCTACTGTTTGTTACCCCATGGACTGTAAACTTCTCGGCTTCTCTGTCCATGGGATTCTCCAGGCAAGAATACTGGAGTGGACTGCCATTTCCTTCTCCAGGGGATCTTCCCGACCCAGGGATTGAACCTGGGTCTCCCACATTGGAGGCAAATGCTTTAACCTCTGAGCCACCAGGGATAGAGGATGTATCAGATATTAAACTGATAAGAACAGATACTACACTTGATCTTAGCCAAAAGGCCGAGAAGCCTTTTGTCTGAATCACCTTAAAATCTCCTTAACAGGAAGGCATTTGAACAGCCACTAGTTGAAACCCACATATCTTGCTTACAATCATAGAGGTAACAAGTGTACATCAAAATTTGCAGATAACTTTTCATTTATGTAAGAATCTGGTATGTGCCTTTAAAGAGAGAATGTCTTGATTCAGTGTCTTCTCTGCAACCTTCTTTAGTGGACCTGACAGATGTGTGCTGCCTCAGTTTTCCTTCCCATACCAATTTTCCTGTTTTGGCTACCTACAATCCAGGTTCTTTGATTATTCATATTCTCCCACTACCTTCTTTTTTTTTTTTTTTTTGAAACTATTCTTCCTTTCCTATTGCTTTTTATTTTTGTTTCCTCACTAAACATTTGGAAATTCCCTCAGCATTATCTGCACCTTGATTTATGATAACTTTTAGGTTNTCCCTTTTTTTTTTTTTTTTTTTTTTTTTGAAACTATTCTTCCTTTCCTATTGCTTTTTATTTTTGTTTCCTCACTAAACATTTGGAAATTCCCTCAGCATTATCTGCACCTTGATTTATGATAACTTTTAGGTTCTCATAAGATTTCTGGAACCTTGTAATAGATTCCTAATTTGTCAACTCTAAATCTAAACTTAACCTACATGCCACACTCTCCAAACAAACATATTTTTAAAACTCAAATCAAATTAGTTCTGTTCTCGAGACAGTCTTTAGTGATTACCATTTCCCAGAGTCCATTTCTCACCTTTTATCATAGCACACACAAGCCCTCACCAATAGGCTTACTTCTTTCTGAGCTTTATCCCCAGACAGAGTTCTCCTGGCAATGTGTTATTTATTATGTTGTGTATAAGCCTTTGGGACTAGTTCAATCCAGAACAATTACTCATAGCATTGTTCCCTTGAGAAAATCAACCAAATATTCTAAGAAGGTGATCTGCAAATCACTTTTACTAAAATTTATTTGTAGTAGTATTTTTAAACTCTAATTTATATCACTATATATTTTGTGTTTAAGAATTCTAACATGTTTTATAGCCTCTGTGTACATAATCAGAATTTTCCCTAATTTAAAAAAAAACACCTTTTGAAAATTATATATTAATATTTTGTATTAATGTGAAAAGAATTATGAAAATAAAAATTATATCCATCAAAACTTATATTCCAGCAGCAGTTGTGAAATTTAAGAAGTCTATTTTTCTTTATCATGCTTGATGTACTCGCAAAGTTTTTCGAAGTAGAGATATAGTTGGCCTTCTATATCTGAGGATTACACATTTGAAGATTCCACCGACCCAGGATCAGTAAAAAAAAAAAAAAAAAAAAACTCCATAAAGTTCCAAAAAGAAAACTTGAATTTGCCACATACCAGCAACTATTTACATAGCATTTACATTGTATTTACAACTATTTACATAGCCTTTACATTGCATTAAGTATTATAAGTAAGCTAGAGATGACTTAAAGTTTGTAGAGAATGTGTATGGGTTATATGCAAATATTAATGATACATCATTTTATATGATGGGCTTGAGCAGCCAAGAATTTTTATATCCACAGAGATCCAGGAATCAAATCCTCAGTTACCAAGGGACAGCTATAAGTACTTCCACAACTCAAGAGACCAAGAAAAAATAAAAGGTAAATCATTTCAGAATTTTTTAACACTGACACTGATAGGGAAAGTAATTATAACATGTTTGCTGCCCTAGAGTAAAAAAAATAAAAAATAAAAATAAAAAAAGCACATATAAAATTAAAAAACATAAAATTGAACACAAATTTAGCTTAGAAGGTAGATGAACATTTAAAGACTTAAATACCACTCTATTTATAATCTTAGTGTTAAATTAGCATTGAAACCTGCTCCAGAATTTAGCCTCCCCATTTGTAAAATGGAATAACATAAATTTGCTATTTAGAATAAGAACTGGAGGAAGTGCTTAAGACAACAAAAGTTCCTTATTAAAATGATTATATGAAGCCAAGTACAAAGTTATTTAAAACTTTTCGAATAAAATGCTAACTTAAATATGTCATTTTACAAGATGCATTTGGGAAGGCTTACCTAGCTCATATTCAAAATATGATAAAATGTGGCTTACACAAAGGGGATAAAGAAAATTCTCTCCAAATTCCTGTATTATAGACAACAGCTTGGACTGTGCTTATTTGTTACAGATCCACTCAGACCTCACCAAATAAATCTCACTTAATAGCACAGTTTGATAAAAGTTCTTATAAAGAAAACTGCCATCAGCAACTTACTGACTGCCAAAGAAAACTGTACTATTATGAACTATTGGTCAACTTGTTAATCTCTCAGAAATAAGACAATCAATTGATCTCATATTTCTATTTCCATTTTAATGTTAAAATTAACCATTTAATTGACTTTTTTTTTTTTTTAGTAGAACATTTGTATAACAGCTTCAGCTTAAGCCTTGGAAATTTCTTGCATGTGAGTGCTGGCTTCCTTTTCAGCAAGCAGGCTGAAGATTATCCCCCCCATATCTGGATTCATTTAAACATCAGCCAGTCCAAATCCTTGAGTTCCAATTCAGGTTCATTTTTTCAACAAATATTCACAGATAGCTGCTATGAGCCAGGCAAGATGCTAAGCACTGAGACACAAAAAGGATATCAGCAATTGCCTAGAACATTCATTTTATATACTATCTTACAGCAATACATTTTAATGATCAATTTATTTTAAGCAATATATGTTCTACCAGACACCAAATATTCAGAATTTATTTTTAAATTTTTGAAAGCATTTCAAAATATTGTTAAAAAACAAAACCACACCTATTATAATGATGAACATCAAACACTGAATGTATGAACTGATAGTACAAACTAGATAGTTCGAACTAGATTTGAACTGATAGTTCACCAAATGCTGAATTATCATTCATTACTGGTGGAAATGCAAAGTGGTACAGTCATTTTGGCAGACTATTTGGCAGTTTCTTATAAAAATAAACATAGTTTTACCATACAATCCACAATCGCTTTTCTTGACATTTGTCCAAATGAGTTGAAAACTTATGTCCACACAAAAACCTGCACATGCATGTTTATAGCAGCTTTATTCATTAGTGCCAAAACTTGGAAGCAACCAAGATATCATTCAGTAGATGAGTGGATAAATATACCATGGTACATCCAGACAACAAAACATTTTTCAAAGGGGTGAAAAGAAATGAGCTATCAAATTATGAAAAGATATGGAGTCAAAAGTGTATATTTCTAAGTGGAAGAAGCCAATATGAGAAGGCTACATACTGTATGATTTCAACTATATAACATTCTATAAAAGACAAAGTTATTAAGACAGTAAAAAAAGTGGTTTCCAGGAGTTAGGGGGAATGATGGGATAAAGAGAAGTGACACTACTCTGTATGAACAATAATGGTAGACATATGTCATTATACATTTATCAAAATCTACAGAATATGCAACACCAAGAGTGAGCCCTAATGTTACCTAGGGACTTTGGGTGATATGTCATTGTAGATTCATCTGTTGTAAAAAATATACCACCAAGGAATGAGGGAGATGTTGAGAGTGGAAGAGGTGGTGCGATGTTGGGGCAGGAGGTACATAGGAAATCTCTGTACCCTCTACTCAATTTTGCTGTGAACCTAAAGCTGATGTAACAAAATAAATAAAATAAAATCTATATTTTAAAAAACTTTTTATCTCACTTGATTATATGGTTTGTATGCCAAGAAATTATTAATATTTTTTCATGGAACTAATAGCCTTAATAATACATTTCAGTAACACTTAGTCCATATGATCTAAAAATGAATCACAATTTGTTAAGGTAATTAAAACTCTCAGAAATTTTGGTTTCCAAAACAACCCACAAATAGACAAAAAATATGATAGCCAGTCAGTTTGGTAAGCTGATTAAATCTAGTAAAGTATTTCATCTTGTATTCTCTGTAGATAAATTACTAATTATCTTTTGACTCATTTTAAGAAAACATGCAATTTTAACTGACAGTATTTTTATTTATAGTCAAGAATTACATCAATATAATGATAATCTGCATTAATTCACTTATGCAACAATTTTTTTAAGAATTGAATCTAGATTGGCAAGTTTTCTCTGTAAAGGCAAAAAAGTAAATATATTAAGATTTAAAGGTTACATGGTCTCTGTCACAACTACTCACTTCTGCCATTGTAGTTCAAGAAGAAATATAAGGCAAACATAAATGAGAGGCTGTGGTTTGTGCCCATAAACCTTTATTGATAAAAATAAGTGGCAGGCCAAGTTAGCCACATAAGATTTTACTCTGGACTCCTGATCTAGATGATAGGAATAAAAAATTTAAAGTTTCTGTGTTTGGGAATTTAGAGTCTCATGAAGAAAGATATATATGTGTTTCATTGTTTTGGCTGCTGTGTTACAGAACTGTAAAAGTGGAAGAGTTGATCAAAGGAAGAAAATGTACAAGCAAAACATTTTTCTCATGCTTCCTGGGTGAAGAGTGGCTTATCATAGTACAGGTTGCTATTTTGTTAAATATTTGGCTGCTCAAAAGATCTGTCTTTTTTTTTTGCATGTTATTCTGGAACGTATGGGGCTACAGATGATATTCATTAAGAACTCACCCACTCACCTCCTACTTTCTTTAACAACTTATGTTAGAGATATATCAGAAGACATGATGAAAGAATGTGTGGGAGAATCTGTAATTATACTCAGCTAAGGACACACACCACAGAAAGGCAAAGCCCTCTATTGAAAAGTAGCAAAGCTGCAAAACTGAACAACCAACAGCGAAATCTAGAAATGGGATGACAGTAACAAGGAGGAGCAGCAGACATACTCTGCTTAATGAGTTATAGGATGTCTAACCCGAAGATTCTAAGTTGGGGAGATAACAAAGTTTTCACTTCTGAGATTTGACCTTGCTAATATTCTTAGAGGCCATTGCCTGTACATTTCCTGGGGAAAACAGTTCAAAGACCCTACGGTCAGACGAACTTTAAAAATAAATTACATAACTGGCTGAAGATGTGAACTAGGAGTCGGAGTAGCATGTCTTTCAACAAGCATTTATGGAGTGTTGCTGTGATGATTTATTTTGTGTGTCAACATCACTGGTCTGAATGATACTCAGGTAGCTAGTAAAAATCTTTTATAGGCGTGTCTGTGAGAGCATTTCTAGAAAAGATGAGCATTTGAAAAGGTAGATTGAGTAAACAATACTGTCCTTACCAATGTTAGTGAGCAACATATAGTTTGTTGAGGGCTCAACAGAACAAAAACATGTAAATTTGCTCTTTTTTTGCTTGAGTGGGAGCATTCATCTTCTCCTGCCCTTGAAGATCAGTCCTGATTCCTGGGGCTTTGGGTTTGGACTGGCACTATACCGCTGGCTTCCTAGGCACCCAGCTTGCAGACAGCTAGGCATGGGACTTCTCAGACTGAGACTGTGGCTCAGTCTCTTATAATAAATTTCTTTGTATTCATCTGTATATATCCTACTGGTTCCATTTCTTTGAAGAATTCTGACTAATATAACTGGCTATGTTTACATTTCAGTGAGCATTCCTGTGGGGCATTTAAGAGAAGGTAAATAATTTAATTTCTGAAATCTTTAATCTTTGGATATAAGATATGGATAGATGAGGTGGATGAGCTTGCTAGATAGATAGATAAACAGATATTGTTTCTATTTAGTTGTGTATGACTCTTTGTAACCCCGGGCTCCTCTGTCCAAGGGATTTCCCAAGCAAGAGCACTGGAGAGGGTTGTCATTTTCCTCTCCAGGGGATCTTCCTGACTCAAGGACTGAACACTCAGTTTCTGCTTGACAAGTGGAGTCTTTACCTGAGTCACCTGGGAAGCCACATGTCACAATGGCTGACATTATACACATGCTGATAAAGTTACACTTGAAAGTGGAAGTGAAAGTGAAAGTCTTTCAGTCATGTCTGACTCTTTATGACCCCATGGACTGTATTGTCCATGGAATTCTCCAGGCCAGAATACTGGAGTGGGTAACCTTTCCCTTCTCCAGGGGATCTTCCCATCCCAGGGATCAAACTCNCAATATGAGAAGGCTACATACTGTATGATTTCAACTGTATAACATTCTATAAAAGACAAAGTTATTAAGACAGTAAAAAAAGTGGTTTCCAGGAGTTAGGGGGAATGATGGGATAAAGAGAACACAGAGGACTTTTTAGGGCAGTGACACTACTCTGTATGAACAATAATGGTAGACATATGTCATTATACATTTATCAAAATCTACAGAATATGCAACACCAAGAGTGAGCCCTAATGTTACCTAGGGACTTTGGGTGATATGTCATTGTAGATTCATCTGTTGTAAAAAATATACCACCAAGGAATGAGGGAGATGTTGAGAGTGGAAGAGGTGGTGCGATGTTGGGGCAGGAGGTACATAGGAAATCTCTGTACCCTCTACTCAATTTTGCTGTGAACCTAAAGCTGATGTAACAAAATAAATAAAATAAAATCTATATTTTAAAAAACTTTTTATCTCACTTGATTATATGGTTTGTATGCCAAGAAATTATTAATATTTTTTCATGGAACTAATAGCCTTAATAATACATTTCAGTAACACTTAGTCCATATGATCTAAAAATGAATCACAATTTGTTAAGGTAATTAAAACTCTCAGAAATTTTGGTTTCCAAAACAACCCACAAATAGACAAAAAATATGATAGCCAGTCAGTTTGGTAAGCTGATTAAATCTAGTAAAGTATTTCATCTTGTATTCTCTGTAGATAAATTACTAATTATCTTTTGACTCATTTTAAGAAAACATGCAATTTTAACTGACAGTATTTTTATTTATAGTCAAGAATTACATCAATATAATGATAATCTGCATTAATTCACTTATGCAACAATTTTTTTAAGAATTGAATCTAGATTGGCAAGTTTTCTCTGTAAAGGCAAAAAAGTAAATATATTAAGATTTAAAGGTTACATGGTCTCTGTCACAACTACTCACTTCTGCCATTGTAGTTCAAGAAGAAATATAAGGCAAACATAAATGAGAGGCTGTGGTTTGTGCTCATAAACCTTTATTGATAAAAATAAGTGGCAGGCCAAGTTAGCCACATAAGATTTTACTCTGGACTCCTGATCTAGATGATAGGAATAAAAAATTTAAAGTTTCTGTGTTTGGGAATTTAGAGTCTCATGAAGAAAGATATATATGTGTTTCATTGTTTTGGCTGCTGTGTTACAGAACTGTAAAAGTGGAAGAGTTGATCAAAGGAAGAAAATGTACAAGCAAAACATTTTTCTCATGCTTCCTGGGTGAAGAGTGGCTTATCATAGTACAGGTTGCTATTTTGTTAAATATTTGGCTGCTCAAAAGATCTGTCTTTTTTTTTTGCATGTTATTCTGGAACGTATGGGGCTACAGATGATATTCATTAAGAACTCACCCACTCACCTCCTACTTTCTTTAACAACTTATGTTAGAGATATATCAGAAGACATGATGAAAGAATGTGTGGGAGAATCTGTAATTATACTCAGCTAAGGACACACACCACAGAAAGGCAAAGCCCTCTATTGAAAAGTAGCAAAGCTGCAAAACTGAACAACCAACAGCGAAATCTAGAAATGGGATGACAGTAACAAGGAGGAGCAGCAGACATACTCTGCTTAATGAGTTATAGGATGTCTAACCCGAAGATTCTAAGTTGGGGAGATAACAAAGTTTTCACTTCTGAGATTTGACCTTGCTAATATTCTTAGAGGCCATTGCCTGTACATTTCCTGGGGAAAACAGTTCAAAGACCCTACGGTCAGACGAACTTTAAAAATAAATTACATAACTGGCTGAAGATGTGAACTAGGAGTCGGAGTAGCATGTCTTTCAACAAGCATTTATGGAGTGTTGCTGTGATGATTTATTTTGTGTGTCAACATCACTGGTCTGAATGATACTCAGGTAGCTAGTAAAAATCTTTTATAGGCGTGTCTGTGAGAGCATTTCTAGAAAAGATGAGCATTTGAAAAGGTAGATTGAGTAAACAATATTGTCCTTACCAATGTTAGTGAGCAACATATAGTTTGTTGAGGGCTCAACAGAACAAAAACATGTAAATTTGCTCTTTTTTTGCTTGAGTGGGAGCATCCATCTTCTCCTGCCCTTGAAGATCAGTCCTGATTCCTGGGGCTTTGGGTTTGGACTGGCACTATACCGCTGGCTTCCTAGGCACCCAGCTTGCAGACAGCTAGGCATGGGACTTCTCAGACTGAGACTGTGGCTCAGTCTCTTATAATAAATTTCTTTGTATTCATCTGTATATATCCTACTGGTTCCATTTCTTTGAAGAATTCTGACTAATATAACTGGCTATGTTTACATTTCAGTGAGCATTCCTGTGGGGCATTTAAGAGAAGGTAAATAATTTAATTTCTGAAATCTTTAATCTTTGGATATAAGATATGGATAGATGAGGTGGATGAGCTTGCTAGATAGATAGATAAACAGATATTGTTTCTATTTAGTTGTGTATGACTCTTTGTAACCCCGGGCTCCTCTGTCCAAGGGATTTCCCAAGCAAGAGCACTGGAGAGGGTTGTCATTTTCCTCTCCAGGGGATCTTCCTGACTCAAGGACTGAACACTCAGTTTCTGCTTGACAAGTGGAGTCTTTACCTGAGTCACCTGGGAAGCCACATGTCACAATGGCTGACATTATACACATGCTGATAAAGTTACACTTGAAAGTGGAAGTGAAAGTGAAAGTCTTTCAGTCATGTCTGACTCTTTATGACCCCATGGACTGTATTGTCCGTGGAATTCTCCAGGCCAGAATACTGGAGTGGGTAACCTTTCCCTTCTCCAGGGGATCTTCCCATCCCAGGGATCAAACTCAAGTCTCCCACATTGCAGGTGGATATGCTTAAAATTCTTCAAACTAGGCTTTGGCAGTACATGAACTTAGAATTTACAGATGCACAAGCTTGATTTAGAAAAAGAAGAAGAGCTAGAAATTAAATTGCCAACGTTCATTGAATCATAGAGAAAGCAAGAGAAGTGCAGAAAAAAGTCTACATCTACTTCATTAGCTACATGAAAGCCTTTGATTGTGTGAATCATAACAAACTGGAAAATTCTTAAAGGAATGGGAATACCTGACCACCTTACTTGTCTCCTTAGAAACCTGTGTGCAGGTCAAGAAACAACAGTTAGAACTGGACGTGGAACAAATGGCTGGTCCAAAATTGAGAAAGGGACACAACAGGCTATATGTTGTCACCCTGCTTATTTAATTTATATGCAAAGTACATCATGAGAAACGATGGGCTGGATGAAGTACAAGCTAGAATCAAGATTTCTGGGAAAAATATCAACAGCCTCAGATATGCAGATGATACCAACATAATGGCAGAAAGTAAAGAGCCTTTTGCTGAGGGTAAAAGAGAAGACTGAAAAAATTGACTTAAAATTTAACACTCAAAAAACTAAGATCATGGCATCCAGTCCCATCACTTCACGGCAAATAGAAGGGGAAAAAGTGGAAGCAGTGACAGATTTTGTTTTCTTGTGCTGCACAATCACTGTGGACAGTGACTACAGCCATAAAATTAAGACACTTGCTCCTTGGAATGAAAGCTATGACAAACCTATACAGTGAGTATTAAAAAGCCAAGACATAACCTTGCAAATAAAGGTCAGTATAGTCAAAGCTGTGGATTTTCCAGTAGTCATGTACAAATGTGAGAGTTGCTCTATAAAGAAGGTGGTTTATCACTAAAAGCTGACATTTTGTGACTCCATGGATTGCAATCTGCCAGGCTCCTCTGTCCATGGGATTTCCCATGCAGGAATACTGGAGGGTGTTGACAGTTCCTTCTCCAGGGGATCTTCTTGACCCAGGGATTGAACCAAGGTATCCTGCATTGCAGGTGGATTCTTTACCGACTGAGCTTTCAGGGAAGCCCAAGAAGACTGAGCACCAAAGAATAATGCTTCCAAATTATGGTGTTAGAGAAGACTCTTGAGAATCTCTTGAACTGCAAGGAGATCAAACTAGTCAATCCTAAAGGAAATCAACCCTGAAAATTCATTGGAAGGACTGATGCTGAAGCTGAAGCTTCAATACTTTGGCCAACTGCTGTGAAGTGCCAACTCATTGGAAAAGACCCTGATGTGGCTCAGACAGTAAAGAATCCTTCTGCAGTGCAGGAGAGCTGGTTTCAATCCCTGGGTTGGGAAGATCCCCTGGAGGGGGGCATGACAACCTATTCCAGTATTCTTACCTGGAGAATAGACTGAAAAGCCTGGCTGGTTATAGTCCATGGAGTTGCAAAGAGCCGGACACAGTTGAGCGACTAAGCACAGCTGATGCTGAGAATGATTGAGGGCAGGAGGAGAAGGGGGCAGCAGCATGATTGACTCAGTGGATGTTAGTTTGAGCAAACTCCAGTAGATAATGAAGGACAGGAACACCTGGCATGCTGCAGTCTCAGAGTTGGACATGACTTAGCAGTTGAACAATAAAAGTAAGCAGTTAAAACAACAACAACAACAACACAAAGCCCGTCTTCTAGAAACTGTTTTCCAAAAATAATGGCACAGTTATACAAATCAAAGAGAAGAGAAAAATTAAGTATCACTTTAGTCTATTTTCTGAAACTTCAATTGGCAATTAAGTTTGAAAAGGAGAATATTTACCAACTGTTGCAGTTCAGTTGAGAATTAAGGAACAGAAATGAGAAAATATGTCATCAATATGAGTTCAGGAATTTCCTGTTCTCATATTNGGACGTGGAACAAATGGCTGGTCCAAAATTGAGAAAGGGACACAACAGGCTATATGTTGTCACCCTGCTTATTTAATTTATATGCAAAGTACATCATGAGAAACGATGGGCTGGATGAAGTACAAGCTAGAATCAAGATTTCTGGGAAAAATATCAACAGCCTCAGATATGCAGATGATACCAACATAATGGCAGAAAGTAAAGAGCCTTTTGCTGAGGGTAAAAGAGAAGACTGAAAAAATTGACTTAAAATTTAACACTCAAAAAACTAAGATCATGGCATCCAGTCCCATCACTTCACGGCAAATAGAAGGGGAAAAAGTGGAAGCAGTGACAGATTTTGTTTTCTTGTGCTGCACAATCACTGTGGACAGTGACTACAGCCATAAAATTAAGACACTTGCTCCTTGGAATGAAAGCTATGACAAACCTATACAGTGAGTATTAAAAAGCCAAGACATAACCTTGCAAATAAAGGTCAGTATAGTCAAAGCTGTGGATTTTCCAGTAGTCATGTACAAATGTGAGAGTTGCTCTATAAAGAAGGTGGTTTATCACTAAAAGCTGACATTTTGTGACTCCATGGATTGCAATCTGCCAGGCTCCTCTGTCCATGGGATTTCCCATGCAGGAATACTGGAGGGTGTTGACAGTTCCTTCTCCAGGGGATCTTCTTGACCCAGGGATTGAACCAAGGTATCCTGCATTGCAGGTGGATTCTTTACCGACTGAGCTTTCAGGGAAGCCCAAGAAGACTGAGCACCAAAGAATAATGCTTCCAAATTATGGTGTTAGAGAAGACACTTGAGAATCTCTTGAACTGCAAGGAGATCAAACTAGTCAATCCTAAAGGAAATCAACCCTGAAAATTCATTGGAAGGACTGATGCTGAAGCTGAAGCTTCAATACTTTGGCCAACTGCTGTGAAGTGCCAACTCATTGGAAAAGACCCTGATGTGGCTCAGATAGTAAAGAATCCTTCTGCAGTGCAGGAGAGCTGGTTTCAATCCCTGGGTTGGGAAGATCCCCTGGAGGGGGGCATGACAACCTATTCCAGTATTCTTACCTGGAGAATAGACTGAAAAGCCTGGCTGGTTATAGTCCATGGAGTTGCAAAGAGCCGGACACAGTTGAGCGACTAAGCACAGCTGATGCTGAGAATGATTGAGGGCAGGAGGAGAAGGGGGCAGCAGCATGATTGACTCAGTGGATGTTAGTTTGAGCAAACTCCAGTAGATAATGAAGGACAGGAACACCTGGCATGCTGCAGTCTCAGAGTTGGACATGACTTAGCAGTTGAACAATAAAAGTAAGCAGTTAAAACAACAACAACAACAACACAAAGCCCGTCTTCTAGAAACTGTTTTCCAAAAATAATGGCACAGTTATACAAATCAAAGAGAAGAGAAAAATTAAGTATCACTTTAGTCTATTTTCTGAAACTTCAATTGGCAATTAAGTTTGAAAAGGAGAATATTTACCAACTGTTGCAGTTCAGTTGAGAATTAAGGAACAGAAATGAGAAAATATGTCATCAATATGAGTTCAGGAATTTCCTGTTCTCATATTTTCCTAACTTATTTATTATGTCAAGCCAATAAACCCCCAAATTTCACTTCTTTTTGCACATTCTAAATCCAAGCACATTGAATGCCTTACCAGTTTTACCACCATCTAGTGGTATGTTCAGGTGATTGCAAGTAAACTCTGAATAGAATATTTGTAGTTCCTCTTCCCATTCGTGACAGAATGACTGATACAAGGTCTTAGTACATTGTTAAAAAAGACACAGTAATAAACCTTATACGAGAGCTTGAAAGTATTATGTTGATGCAAATGTAATTGCAATTTTGGACCCTGGGTTTTAATCATTATTACTAGGCTCAAACACATCTTCATTAATCAAAATAGAACCATTGCAATCAACATTTTTGCCAATGAGAAATGTTTGTTTATTCCTATAGTGTAAAAATCTATGAGTCGATTCAACAAGCTATTGGAAAGCATTTTCTGCCTCCTGCTGGTTGTGACAGTGTTGAGGTGGCACGAGATCAGGTGAATATGGCAGATGAGGCAAAATTTTGTAGCCCAACTCATTCAACTTTTAATGTGCTAGTTGTGTGGTGTGTGGTCAGGCATTATCATGGAGAACTGGGCCCTTTCTGTTGATCAGTCCTGGCTGCAGGTGTTGCAGTTTTCACTGCATCCAATTGATGTACTGAGCATACTTCTTAGATGTAATGATTTCACTGGGATTCAGAAAGCTGTAGTGGATCAGATCAGCAGCAGACCACCAAACAGTGGCCATTATCTCTTTTTTGGGTGAAAGTTTGGCTTTGGAGCTTCTTTTAAGTCCAACCACTAAGCTGATCATCACTGTTTGTTGTATACAATCCACTTTTCATTGCATGTCACAATCCAATCAAGAAATGGTTCATTGTTGCTATATAAAATAAGAGAAGACAGCACTTCAAAATGATAGTATTTTTTTATTTTGGGTCCTCTCATGAAACATCCTCTTATCAAGCTTGTTCACCTTTCCAGTTTGCATCAAATGCCAAATGATTGTAGAATGGTTGATGTTGAGCTCTTTGGCAACTTCTCATGTAGTTATTAGAGGATCAGCTTCCATGATTGTTCTCAGTTGATTGTTGTCAACTTCCTATGACTGGCCACTATGCTCCTCATCTTCAAGGCTCTCATCCCCTTTGTAAAACTTCTTGAACCACCACTGCACTTTATGTTTATTAGCAGTTTCTGGCCCAAATGCATGGTTGATGTTGCAAGTTGTCTCCACTGCTTTATGACCCATTTTGAACTTGAATAAGAAAATCATTCAAATTTGCTCTTTGTCTAACATCATTTCCATAGTCTAAAGTAAATTTAAAATAAATAGCAAGTAATAAGTCATTAGCAAAAAAAAAGCAAGAAATATGCATTCAAATGATATATAACATAACTACATTTATTTAAGAATGTATTCCAATATCAAATGGCAAATTTAAACAATGCAAAACCACAATTACTTTTGCACCAACCTTCTAAAAATGTTGGGAGATATTTAATTCCTTTAATGCTGATAATTTATATTTTCAAGCACTTTTTGAAATAAGGATACCTATAAAATTGCTTTTTATTTGTTTAGTCTTAAACACAGAAGAACTCTTCCTCTAGAAGTAGATGAAGAGAGTGTTATCACTCTATCTGTGGCCAGACTGTGAAGAGTCAGAACACAGATGGGCTANTGATGCAAATGTAATTGCAATTTTGGACCCTGGGTTTTAATCATTATTACTAGGCTCAAACACATCTTCATTAATCAAAATAGAACCATTGCAATCAACATTTTTGCCAATGAGAAATGTTTGTTTATTCCTATAGTGTAAAAATCTATGAGTCGATTCAACAAGCTATTGGAAAGCATTTTCTGCCTCCTGCTGGTTGTGACAGTGTTGAGGTGGCACGAGATCAGGTGAATATGGCAGATGAGGCAAAATTTTGTAGCCCAACTCATTCAACTTTTAATGTGCTAGTTGTGTGGTGTGTGGTCAGGCATTATCATGGAGAACTGGGCCCTTTCTATTGATCAGTCCTGGCTGCAGGTGTTGCAGTTTTCACTGCATCCAATTGATGTACTGAGCATACTTCTTAGATGTAATGATTTCACTGGGATTCAGAAAGCTGTAGTGGATCAGATCAGCAGCAGACCACCAAACAGTGGCCATTATCTCTTTTTTGGGTGAAAGTTTGGCTTTGGAGCTTCTTTTAAGTCCAACCACTAAGCTGATCATCACTGTTTGTTGTATACAATCCACTTTTCATTGCATGTCACAATCCAATCAAGAAATGGTTCATTGTTGCTATATAAAATAAGAGAAGACAGCACTTCAAAATGATAGTATTTTTTTATTTTGGGTCCTCTCATGAAACATCCTCTTATCAAGCTTGTTCACCTTTCCAGTTTGCATCAAATGCCAAATGATTGTAGAATGGTTGATGTTGAGCTCTTTGGCAACTTCTCATGTAGTTATTAGAGGATCAGCTTCCATGATTGTTCTCAGTTGATTGTTGTCAACTTCCTATGACTGGCCACTATGCTCCTCATCTTCAAGGCTCTCATCCCCTTTGTAAAACTTCTTGAACCACCACTGCACTTTATGTTTATTAGCAGTTTCTGGCCCAAATGCATGGTTGATGTTGCAAGTTGTCTCCACTGCTTTATGACCCATTTTGAACTTGAATAAGAAAATCATTCAAATTTGCTCTTTGTCTAACATCATTTCCATAGTCTAAAGTAAATTTAAAATAAATAGCAAGTAATAAGTCATTAGCAAAAAAAAAGCAAGAAATATGCATTCAAATGATATATAACATAACTACATTTATTTAAGAATGTATTCCAATATCAAATGGCAAATTTAAACAATGCAAAACCACAATTACTTTTGCACCAACCTTCTAAAAATGTTGGGAGATATTTAATTCCTTTAATGCTGATAATTTATATTTTCAAGCACTTTTTGAAATAAGGATACCTATAAAATTGCTTTTTATTTGTTTAGTCTTAAACACAGAAGAACTCTTCCTCTAGAAGTAGATGAAGAGAGTGTTATCACTCTATCTGTGGCCAGACTGTGAAGAGTCAGAACACAGATGGGCTATAAGCAGAACAAACTGATGGCGAAGCTGGAGTGTAGAACTAGATTATAAAACAGTTAATCAAAATCAGTGCCTTTTGCTGACTAGACTAAGTCAACAGTGTTCTATAGTTTTTATGAGAAATCTATAGTCAACCTGATCAATAGAATGTCCATAGTATAATCCATAACTCACATGGCCATTGATACTATAAAGTTTTAAAAGAAAAAAAATTAAGTAAATACAGTCAGAAAAAAAAGAGAGAGCAGATTTTTTTCTTTTTGAGACAGAAAGTTTTAATCTTCATCTGAAGTAGTGATGATGATAAAGTGCTTCAGGAAACATTACAAGAATGAGACAATGTTATGTTCGTATCTCTCTTCTAGCAAAACAGAGTTAAGACAACAGTTATTAGGGTTTCTGGTGCACAGTAATACCAAGTATATGTTCATTGATAGAACTATGTTGCCCATGAGAAAGTACTTATTAAGATGGAAAGCAGGATTATAAATTAATTATTTAATGTATGTGCAAAACACAAATACCTAAAACAGAAGCTGTAGAAAACACTTTAGACATTATTTAATCCAGCTCTCTCATTTTACAAATTTTTTAAAAAATTTGATGGAATTAAATTATACACAATTTTTTCAGTTGTCAACATTTGACCCAGATCAAATGTATGAGGCTTTGCAAACCTAATGTGAGTTAACTACTGTTCTGTTCATGTCCCTATTTGTCACTATATAGTCTTTACCAGTGTTTTGTTATGGTTTATTTTCAAAATAATCCAGATGTTAGTCATATCTTCATGTTCCTTCATCTGTTCCACCTGTCTTTGTAACCATTTGTACCTAGATATATTTTGGCAATACTTTGTCTTTCCAGGTGAATTCATTCACACAAACAAAAATATTAGTGAAAAATAGTCACTATATCCATTCAATTAACAAATATGTACTACAAACCAAACATTGTGGGCCTCTGTTGCCTCAGATGGTAAAGTATCTGCCTGCAATGTGGGAGACCCGGGTTCAGTCTCTACATCTGGAAGATCCCCTGGAGAATGGAATGGCTACCCACTCTAATATTCTTGCCTGGAGAATTCCATGGACAGAGGAGCATGGTAGGCTCCTTTTTGCAGCTCAGTACATGGAGTTGCAGAAATCAGACATGACTAAATGACTATTCTTTCTTTCTCTACCAAGCACTATGCTAGGTTCTGGGGATAAATAATCACACACACACACACAAAAAGTCATAAATTTTCTGCTGATGAATGTTACAATGGAAGAGAAAGACAGAATAACCAAGAAATAAAATCCATAACTAAAATATTACTTCAATGGAGAATGTGGACAAGAAATGCAAGGAATGATTCCAAACAAATGAAGATTTAGCTAGAATTGAAGGAAAAAGTCTTTTAATTAATTAATAAAAGAATTAATTTTAAGAAAGAGGTGATATACATGCAAAGAAAACAAATAATTTGAATGGATAACTAAAAGACTTATAGAGAGCAAGAATAGATAATTGTTTACTATACTAGTAATGGAATATTGTATAGCAATCAACACAAATGATCTACAGCTATATGCAGAAATACGAATGGACTTTAGCAATATATTATTCTGTGGAAAAACTGCTTCCATATATTTTTCTTTGTGTCTTTTTACCACTGTGTTAAAATGTGAAAATTATAATTATCTTACTGGTTGCACAAAAACAGGCCTCAGGTGAGTTTTTGACAGCAAGCAAAATCTACGCATGCACACAGATATGTACACTTAGTTTCACGAGAGTTAAAAGCACAGTGGAATTGGGAAAGAGCACATAAGTAGATGTAAGATGTGTTAGTGTTCTAGATCTTGAGTTGAATGATGTACTGGAACAAGCTTATCATGTTAAATATTAAAAAGGATAAAAAGAGAGAGCCATTCGCAGGAAAAATTTGATAATATATTAAAAAACATATGCTATGAAAAGTTCGATTGTGTTCATTTAAGATCCAACATCCGAAAATAATGGGAGTGGTGAAGAGAGAGGGAAGAAGATAGAGAGAGAGTGAGAAAGGGAATAATTTAAGATGTAGAAAAGCAATATGATGCTAGTTGAGACTGGCCATTTCCTAGAGGTCAGTTCAAGAATCATGAATTGGTTATATGGATCTTATTAATATATTATTTATTCATTTATTTAAAATTAAATTTTGTTTTAATTTTATTTTTCAGATTTGTTTTAAATTCTATTTGGGGAAGAGGGAGAGAAAGTATGTCATGACCAAGTTTTTTTTTTCTTTAAAAATCACTCTGACCATGCTATGGAGAATTCTTTGGAAGGACCCTTCAGAGTATATGTCCCACCTTTTAGGAAAGAAAAAGAGTCTAAGGCAGAGTTTATAACATTGGAGATAGTATAATAGTTGTAGAAATGTTGAGAATTAAGCTGATTTTCAAATATGTTAAAAATAATAGATAACATTTAAAATTGATTTGGATGTGGACATTGCAGGCTAAAAAATATTTCAAAGATCAAATTCATGACACCTGCAAAATTAGGTACTTGGTAATGCCATTCTTTGAGACAGAAAATAGTATAAGAAAACTTGGTTTAGGCAGTAGTTCATTTATGCACCAATTTATTCAACATTTACTCAATATTGATTTGTGAAACACTGTTGGTCTATGTAATAAACTGTTAATGTAAACCAAATCTACAAGTTCCCTACATCCATAGAGCTCCTATTTTAGTGAGAGAAGCAAAGAAGTGTGCAAACAGATAAGGTAGTGTAAGCTATATATTTTACACAGTAAATGAAACAACATAATGAAATAGAGAGTGACTGGGGAGGCAATGAAGCCATTGTAAAAAGGGGATTCACAGATTGCTCTGAGAATGACTTTTAGCAGAGACCAGAAGAGTAATGCCATGAGTTTTGTTTTAGATCACATTCTGCTTGAGGTACCCTGAGATTTCCAAGCAGAGATGAGGCTGAGCCAGTAAAGGAGAAAGAAAAGCAGTCACATAAGAGATCTATAACACCTATAGAGAAGACAGAGGAGGTATTAACCTTTCATGTCTCATATCTATGCCTAATTTGTATACATTTTTTTCTTTTATGTCTGCTCTCCCAAGATAGTGTGGCGAGACTTAGAATTATAGATACAGATCACTCAGCTAAATTTGAATTTCAGCTAAGCAAGATTGTATATATACCCTTGCACCATTTGGGACATCATTGTACAAAAGATTTTATTGGGTATCCTGTATTTTTTCTAGCCACTGTGTTCCAAGAAGCACTCAGCTTTCTTAGCTTCTTCCTTCCTCCTTTCTCTCTCATCTTTTTCTTTATCTTCCTTTCTCTTCCTCTTGATCCCCCTTTCTCTTTTCCAGATTTTCTACAAGGGGCCTTAAAATCCTCACTCTTTCATTGTTCAGAGCAATTCAGTTGTACCCCTTCTTCCCTTTTCTAGCACATAATATACTCCTTATCAGAACAAGGATTCAGACAAGAGCCAGCCAAGGACGGACCCTGCCTAGATGTCAAGTTGGAGTTTAAAACACTTCTTTACATATGTACAGGCACAGATTCCATCAAATCATCAGTAAACAGAATACAGGAACTCTATCTTTCTCATCTATATTTTCTATGTGTGACTATGTGTGTGAATATTAGTCACTCAGTTGTGTCCGACTCTTTGCACCTCCATGAACTGTAGCCTGCCAGGTTTCTCTGTTCATGGAATTCTCAAGGCAAGAATAGGTGGGTTACCATTCCCTTCTCCAATATGTGACTACAGGAGGCAACTGAAAATATTTTTTAAATAAGAGAATGTCATGAAACATATTGCTAGGAATATTTATGTAGATGCCTCAGTTTTCTCATCTTTAAATTGCANCTATGTGTGACTATGTGTGTGAATATTAGTCACTCAGTTGTGTCCGACTCTTTGCACCTCCATGAACTGTAGCCTGCCAGGCTTCTCTGTTCATGGAATTCTCAAGGCAAGAATAGGTGGGTTACCATTCCATTCTCCAATATGTGACTACAGGAGGCAATTGAAAATATTTTTTAAATAAGAGAATGTTATGGAACATATTGCTAGGAATATTTATGTAGATGCCTCAGTTTTCCATCTTTAAATTGCAAGGATTTAATAATAATAGAAATGACAATAATAATACTAACTAATGTGTATGGCCTAATTACCCCCTTTCAAGGCATCCTATTAAGCATTTAATATACATTAACTTAAAAGTTCCTTTCAGCTTTAACAATGTGAGATCTATTGGTCTCAGCATGACCTCAGATATGACAGAATCTAATGGAAGAGAGCTTAGAGATACATTTAGGTTATTGGATGCTAATAATAACATGATGCAATTAAATACTAATATCTAAATAACGTCAGGCAAAAAGAGATTTTAAAGCATCATGATCATAATAAAGATAAGCATCATGGAAAAAGATTTTACCAATTTGCAGTTTTATCATTTAATTCCCAAACTGATTGTGGACAGCTTCTATGATGTATTTCCTTTGGCAATTTGTCTCCGTGAGTCATTTATACATCTAACATTTCAGGTGGTGTGACTACAAGATGCATGGTTGGTTTAGTGAAACCCAAGCTACACAGATGTGGGGAAAATCTGTTATTAATGGTGTTAGTGAGAAACATCATTTAGAAGTTTAAAGCACATTTTTCTGTGCAGTTCATTGCCCTTTACAAATATTTCATTAAGCTCTATTACCCTGCTGTCAGAGAGAGGTGACCTAGTTGCAAATAGTCCAATAAACAGCTATTGAGGGGCTATTCAGATTGGAAAAGAATACTGCAATGAATAGTATAGGCAGTTAAACAAGAAGGAAGAAATAAATATATCAATTATATTTAAAAGACTGTGATAAAATCTCTATCAACTTTGGAGTAATTTAAAACCATATGAAGGTAACTTCTTTTTGGCTGCCCCTTAAGATAATCAAGTGCACAGTGGAACCACAAGCCCCTACAGCAAAATGTGATGGTTGTACCTGAAGAGCCATGCAAATTGATCATTTGATCTAAAAAGTTCATCTTACCCACAACTACCTCCCAAAAGAATTTTAGTATGTGAAGCCCATTCCTCCCAGGAATGCCTTATGGAATGACATTTCTGTAAGTCTATCTGATAAGCTCTTGCTGCATACAATTCACCCCAAGATTTAGTAGCTTACTAATCAAGCGCAAATGGGCTGATGGTTTGCAGGTTCGCTGGGTGGGTCTTCTGACAGAGTTTAGATCATATGNTCACTTTCATCAAGAGGCTTTTTAGTTCCTCTTCACTTTCTGCCATAAGGGTGGTGTCATCTGCATATCTGAAGTTATTGATATTTCTCCCAGCAATCTTGATTCCTGCTTGTGTTTCTTCCAGTCCAGCGTTTCTAAGGATGTATTCTGCATATAAGTTAAATAAGCAGGGTGACAATATACAGCCTTGACGTACTCATTTTCCTACCTGGAAACCAGTCAGTCGTTCCATGTCCAGTTCTAACTGTTGCTTCCTGACATGCACACAGATTTCTCAAGAGGCAGGTCAGGTCGTCTGGTATTCTCATCTCTTTCAGAATTTTCCACAGTTTATTGTAATCCACACAGTCAAACGCTTCGGCATAGTCAATAAAGCAGAAATAGATTTTTTTTCTGGAACTCTCTTGCTTTTTCCATGATCCCACAGATGTTGGCAATTGGATCTCTGGTTCCTCTGCCTTTTCTAAAACCAGTTTGAACATCAGGAAGTTCACAGTTCATGTATTGCTGAAGCCTGGCTTGGAGAATTTTGAGCATTACTTTACTAACATGTGAGATGAGTCAATTGTGCGGTATTTTGAACATTCTTTGGCATTGCCTTTCTTTGGGATTGGAATGACAACTGACCTTTTCCAGTTCTGTGGCCACTGCTGAGTTTTACAAATTTGCTGGCATATTTATAACTTAGACATATAAACAAACATAATCAGAGATATCATAGTTTTCATTTCAAATTTTTAGTCATGAATCAGTTATAATACAAAGATCACTAGTTTATGAATAATGATTAAATAAGTAAGATTACTCACTCAGATAACTAAAAATATTTTGTTATTTGTGGAGAAGATTTTTAAGATCTATATTTGCCTTTGACAAGTAATTTTAAGGAGGCTACTTAGACAAGAGAGTCCTTTTAGTAGCGATTTGTTCTTACCCTCATTTTGCTTGTTTGTTTGTTTCAAGCTCTACTGACTGAGTAATCTGGGCTTTACCTCAGGTGATTGCTTATAGGAAGGCCTGGGGAACTGCTTAGAAGATGGGCCAGTTTTTACCTTCATCTGGTAGGCTTAGTTTCTGGGTTTTTTTAAAGGAGCTGTCAGAACAGGGTGTCAAGAGTTCCTCTGGGCTCTGGGGTGTCAACTGATGGAGGAGGAGGAGAAGTAAGTCAGTTACTTAAAAGGAAAGTTCAAATAAGGCAAATAAAGGGATGTAGGAGAGGGTACAGAATTTGGAAGGGGGATAGAAGAAGGATAGGAAAGTTCATCTGATTTTCCAAGTTTAGAGACACTCTGAGTCATCTTTTCAGTTACAGCATGAAGGGAGGCAATTTTCTCAGTGTTATCTTTGGAGGCCTCTAGATGCCAGTTGAAATGTTTCCTACTTATTTTGTCTGGTCAGTACATTTTTCAGTCAAGCACAAAGATAGACTAATTTGGGAATTTGGGAAGTTCCTCAATTTGGCCAGTGCAATTTTAAATCATCCCAGATAATGGACCCATTTAGAAAGATTGTTAAAGGGTAAAGGTCCACAGGTGTTAAGCATAAAACTAGTGATGGTTCTTGGAGGGGTTTATCTTTCTTTTATTTCTATAAGAGTTTCCTATTATTTTGAGTACTCATCAGAAAAGGTTTTTTTGTTTGTTTGTTTGTTTGTTTTTTACTGTGAAACCCAAATCTTGAGAAAGATTCCTCCTTACTCTCCAAAAGAGAGGGGAATTAGTTTTGATACTTAGAAATACTCAAATGGACACAATCCTCAAATGGGATCCAGTAGTCCTTACTTCATAGGTTCCAAGCCATTGAAGAGACAACTGCATGCAATGGGTTAGTGTGTGCATGCTAAGTCACTTCATTCATGTCTGACTCTTTGACCCAATGGAGTATAGCCTGCCAGGCTCCTCTGTCCATGGGATTCTCCAGACAAGAATACTGGAATGTGTTTCTATGCCCTTCTCCAGGGGCTCTTCCCATCCAGGGATAAAACTTGGTCTCCTGTGTCTCCTGCATTGGTTGATGGGTTCTTTTCCACAAGCATCACTTGGAAAGCCCTGTAGGTACTGTAGCCTGAATCTAAAGGAGTCCCAGACTGCTGAGGGTGGCTGATCCAAATTCTACTAACTATGACAGCTATGTTAAGGAGCTTCATTAATAAAATTTCAGAAATGGAGACCTGATTGAAATAAACAAGTGTTTATATGGGGTTTGTTAGGACTGTAGCCCAGAAGACACAAATTAAAGAGGCACTTGAATTGTATTCCACTCAAAACTACAAAATGGAGAAGGCAATGACACCCCACTCCAGTACTCTTGCCTGGAAAATCCCATGGATGGAGGAGCCTGGTAGGCTTCAGTCCATGGGGTCACTAAGAGACATGACTGAGCGACTTCCCTTTCACTTTTCACTTTCATGCATTGGAGAAGGAAATGGCAACCCACTCCAGTGTTCTTGCCTGGAGAATCCCAGGGATGGGGGAGCCTGGTGGGCTGCAGTCAATGGGGTCGCACAGAGTCGGACACAACTGAAGTGGCTTAGCAGCAGCAGCAGCAGCAACTACAAAATGGGCTTCTCAGGTGGTGCTAGTGGTAAAGAATCTGCCTGTCACTGCAGGAGACCCAGGAGACATGGGTTGGATCTCGGATTGGGATGATCTCCTTGAGAAGGGCATGGCAACCCACTCCAGTATTCTTGTCTGGAGAATCCCATGGACAGAGGAGCCTGGCAGGCTATATTGTCCATGGGGTCGAAGAGTCAGACATGACTGAAGTGAATGAGCATGCACACATGCACAGCTACAAAAGAGAAGGAGCTTATAAAGGAAAGAACGTCAAGATCACAGTTACATGAGTTGTTCATTAATAACTATAATTGGAGCTGGCCAGAAGTGAAGGTACTTGTTAAGCCAAGATTAGTTGCAATCTAAAATTATTGCATAGTTACAAGGTTACCACCAAGGTCTCAGCTAGCTGATATTTCTTTTTAAATGGCTGATAGTATGCTTGAATTTGGTACAGTTCACAGAAAGTTCTACTTAGTGGTATAGGAACATGTCTGAGAACAGATCCTCAATGGGGACCCAAATCCATTTTGTAGGGTTGAGCAAACAAAATAGATTACTCCATTATGATTTTTAATATGTTATGAGGCACTATCCTTTTGTGACTTAATATTATCTCTCCCTTATTACTAAAAATTTTGTATTTTCTCTAAGACCTTTGACCTATTAAATCACCTCAGAAAGATTTTTATAAGGTGTTATTTGATTAGTTTTTTTTATTATAAAACACTTCATAAAGAATATGTTATTGTTTTTCTATTTTCAGATTTTTGCTAAAGGGCATTTATCTTGTCATATTTACTCTTGATGCAATGATTATTACTTTTATTTTCCAATAACTAATCTCATTCCCAAATTCTTCTACACTCTCTATTACAATGTAGAAGCCCAAGAACTACATTTCCCAGAAACACTTGCATGCAGAGTTGTGATTTAAATTCCACCAGTAAGAATTTATATGTGATTTATAAGCAACAGAGTAGCAAAGGTTAATATTGTTCCTATAGCAACCATAAGCATCTCATGATTTTCAGTAGATTTTTCTGTCTCCTGTCTCATCTGTTTCATCTCAAAAATCACCCACCTGGTGCTGCAGACAACCTATATTAACCATTGTGAGTTTTGACATTTCTTGCTTTTGTAAATTTTAGAAGTAGCTCTGACCTTCATGTGTCCAAATTTTTCAATGTATATATTTCTGTTAGTTTCTTTATAAATAGTTATCTTTAAAATATCTATAGGGAATTTTATTTTGCTGACCCAGCCTAAGCTAATAATTGGTGAAAATTGATCCCTTATAAATAGATTTTAAAATATTCCAATTCTATATTCAAGTTTGCAAAAATAGTTGACTTGATAATTCTATATCCTGCCATTTTTGTGAGGATACCAAAATATTCTCAACTTCAAAAATACTAGATATAGAATTATAAAATTTGAATCATTGATATAGAAATTGGAGGAAGACTTGTTCACTCACTAAATTGTATTCAACATTTTGCAACCTCCTGGGCTGCAGCACTTCAGGCTTCCCTATCTTTCACTATCTCCCAGAATTTTCTTAAATTCATGTCCACTGAGTCCATGAGGCCATCCAACCATCTCATCCTCTGTCCTTGCGCCCTTTCCTTGCCGTTATCTTTCCCAGAAGGGTCTCTCCCAATTAGTGGACTCTTTATACCAGGTGGCCAAAGTATTGGAGCTTCAGCTTTAGCATCAGTCCTTCCAATGAATATTCAGGGTTAATGTCCTTTAAGATTGACAGGATTGATTTCTGTGCAGTCCAAGGGACTCTGAAAAATCTCCAGCATCACAATTTGAAAACATCAGTTCTTCAATGCTCGATCTTCTTTATGATCCAACCCTCACATCTATACACGACTACTGGAAAAACCATAGTTTTCTAGGGGGACCTTTGTCAGCCAAGTGTGAGGGGTATCTGCTTTTTAATATGCTGTGTAGGCTTGTCAAAGCTTTCCTTACAAGGAGCAAGCATCTTTTAACTCCATTTCTGCAGTCACCATTCACAGTGATTTTGGAACCCCCAAAAATCTGTCACTGTTTCCAATTTTTCCCTATCTATTTGGCATAAAGTGATAGGACCAGATGCCATGATCTTCCTTTTTTTTAATGTTGAGTTTTAAGCCAGCTTTTTCATTCTCCTCTTTCACCCTCATCAAGAGGCTCTATAGTTCCTCTTCACTTTCTGCCATAAGGGTGGTGTCATCTGCATATCTGAGGTTGTTGATATTTCTCTTGGTGATCTGGATTCCACCTTGTAATTCCTGTAGCCTAGAAGTTCACATGATTTACTCTGCATATAAGTTAAGTAAGCAGCAAGACAATATACGGCCTTGACATATTCTTTTCCCAGTTTTGAGTCAATCCATTGTTCCATGTCCAGTTCTAACTGTTGCTTATTGACCTGCATACAGGTTTCTCAGGAGGCGAGTAAAGTGGTCTAATATTCCCATCTCTTTAAGAAGTTTCCACTTTGTCATGCTCCACACAGTCAAAGGCTTTATTGTAGCAATGAAGCAAAAGCAGATTTGTTAGTGGGGAGAGGAGGGAAATTCCCTTACTTTTCCTATGATCCGGTGAATGTTGGCCACTTGATCTCTGGTGCCTATGCCTTTTCTAAATCCAGCTTGTGTGTCTGGAAGTTCTTAGTTCATGGACTGTTGAAGACTAACTTGAAGAGTTTTGAACATTACTTGGCCAGCATATGACATGAGCACAATTGGATGGTAGTTTGAACATCCTTTGACATTGCCTTTCTTTGGGATTGGCATTAAAACTGACCTTTTCCAGTCCTGCTGAGTTTTCCAAATTTGCTGACATATTGAGTGTAGCACTTTAACAATATCATCTTTTAGGATTTGAAACAGCTTAGCTGTAATTCCATCACCTCCATTAGATTTATTTATAGTAATGCTTCCTAAGGCCCACTTGATTTCACACTCCAGGATGTCTGGCTCTAGGTGAGTTACCACATTATATTGGTTATCTGAGTCAGTAAGATCTTTTTTATGTAGTTCTGTGAATTCTTGGCACCTCTTCTTAATCCCTACTGCTTCTGTTAGTTCCTTGCCATTTCTGTCCTTTATTGTGCCCATTTTTGCATGAAACAGTCCCTTGGTATCTACAATTTCCTCAAAGAGCTCTCTAGTCTTTCCCATTTTGCTCTTTTCCTCTACTATTTTGCATTGCTCAGTTAAGAAGGTTTTCTTTCTTCTCCTTGCTATTCTTTAGAACTCTTCATTCAGTTGAGCATATTTTTGCCTTTCACTTCTCTTCTTTTCTTAGCTATTTTGTAAGGCCTCCTCGAACTACTTCTTTGCCCTCTTGCATTTCTTTTACTTTGGCTTGGTTTTGGTCACTATCTCCTATACAATGCTATGAATCTCATGGTGTCAAACCAAAAGAGATAATTGTAGCTCAGAATATAAGTGGGAAAAACACAAAAAAGAAGATAAGATGGTGGAAAACTGTTCCTACTTATTTCCTAATGTTAGCCAAATTTCATTTTCTTCTATCAGCCTGATAGATATCACAGTTACAATGTGGTCCAAATAGACTATGCAATACCTTAACCTGGAAAAGAAAGGATATGTGAACATGACCAAGCGCAGAATGCCTATGAAATAAAATCAGCTAAGTCAGTAGCCAAATGGGCCATGTGGAGTAGATTTTACATAGTCCAAATGACTTATTTTTGCATCATTTTGGCTAATTTGCTTTTAAATATTCGTATAAAGAGAAGCCAATATGGCTGGTTCAAATTAGAAGCTAACCCATGCTAGAGTTCATGAAATCTACTCTCATAATTGTCGGTTTAAAATTTATGTGGCCTGTGTTATAATTACTCAAATTCAGGACTTTATGATTGACTTGAAGTATATTCATAATATAGGATATTATATTTTGCAAGTTTTTTATTTATATGCTTTTATCTATCCTACTAGTGCATAGTCTCAGTGAAAGCAGAGTATTTGTTAGTTTGTTGTTTATTTGTTTTCCTCTCCTATAGCTTCTTCTTCTAGAATAGTGCAGTATTTGCTGACTGAATGAAAAAATGAATTAGAGAATATAACTTCTTATAACCTAAATAAATTCTAAAGGGAATGTGCTTAGAGCTAATAGAAGTATTGACATTTCGACAATAAAAGGCTATCAGGTTTTCTTTAAATTATCTCCCCATGGAAATATTAACTTCAGCAGCTATCAGACATTTAAGTCTCAAAATTCCTTTGCATTCATGAACATTACTTTAAAAATGCAAAAAGACTTTAGATTATGTAGGTTGTCACTATCAATATCACTATATTAAAAGTTACCATTGAAATATTTTAATATATGTTTAGTAATATTAACAATACTGATAGACTCATTACAGAAACATAACTAGAATATTTCATGAAAATAACCAATTTTAAAAAATAAATAGTAAATTAGCAAGAAGAAGAATATTGTTTTTCAGTATTGCAAATCTCTTTAATATCTAGCTTAATAGAACACAGCTGAATTTTCATATCTACATCTCCATTTTATCTGTTGTAATATGTTATTTTGCTTGAAGTCTGTGAAGAAAATTCAGGCTCATACAAATATACACTAGAGTTTAGTTGCCTTTTAGAAAATTGTTGATTTTTTTTTATACTATACCAAAATTTGTGTAATGGTGGTTATTTTACAGACAGTTGCAAAGTAGACCCTGAAACTAAGTTAATAAATTTCCATGTTACATTATAACCCCATGGACCCGCCATAACCTGTGAAAATATATTTTAACTTTGCATGATTTTATGACATTATGCATGGATCATGCGGAAAACACTGGTTCACTGAACTATTAAAATACTACAAAGGTTTATATATCTCATTTTATAATATCAAAAAGTCATATTTATAAATAACAAGTCCAACCTTATCAGAAATGTTCTTAAGTATTGAGAAGATGTGAAACTCATGTGTGTGTATTCAAGTTTTCCGAAAGTCTAATTTTCACTTTGAGTACTCAGATATTAATATTGGCAAAAACTGCTATCACTCATTTTCCATGAAGTGACAGTTTAATATCCATCATTTAATTTTGAGAAAATACTCATTAAATACCTATTTCTATGAAAATTCTATGTCAATAAATCATTCTTTAAATTACAAATGGTATTTCATTTTAAAAAAGGAACTAATTCAGCTTACAATTCAGACAATTGCCAGTGATTTTTCTGGGAACAGATTTATATGTTTCTCCTCTGCCATTACCACACTGCCTTGATTACTATGGCTTTGTAGAATGTTTTTGAGATTTGGCAAAACACTTCAACTTTATTGTTTTTTAAAGATTGTTGTCTCTATTTTAGGTATATTCAATTTACATATTAAATTTGCATATCAGCTTCTCAATTTCTAAAAGAGCTTAGCAGAATTTTTTGTAGGAATTAAATCTGCAGGTCAGTTAGGGAATATTAGGTCCTTCAATCCAAGAAAGTTGGATATATTTCCATTCATTTATAACTTATCTTTAAATGATAGTTAGTACTTTTCAGTACAAGTGTTGCACTCCTTTTGTTAAATCTGTTCTAAATATTTAGGTATTTTTGACAATATTGTAACTTGAAGTTTTCTTAATTTTCAGGTTGTTTATTGGTAGTGTGAAATGCTTGGAGATGAGCACATATCCTTCTATTCTGCCATCTTGAGCCAATCTCTGCAATTGCTTTTTATATGTTGATCTTTTTCTTGCAGATGCACATTATCACGTTAAGGAATTTCCCATTTCTTCTGAGTTTAAGAATTTTTAACGTTAAAAAATACAAATTTTTGTCAAATGCTTTTATGCATGTGTTAACATGACAGGTGGTGCTGGTGGTAAAGAATCTGCCTGCCAATGCAAGATAACTAAGAGATGCAGGTTCAGTCCTTGGGTTAGGAAGATCTCCTGGAGGCTGTCATTGTTCAGTCACTCTGTCATGTCTGACTGACATGAATCCCATAGACTGCACACCTGGCTTTCCTGTCCTGCACAGTCTCCTGGGGCTTGCTCAAATGTCCATTGAGTTGGTGATGCAATCCCAACCATCTTAATCCTCTGTCATCTCCTTCTCCTCCTGCCTTTAATCTTTCACAACATCAAGGTCTTTTCTAATAAGTTGGCTCTTTGCATCATGTGGCCAAAGTATTGGAACTTCAGCTTCAGCATCAGTCCTTCCAATGAATATTCAGAGTTGAGTTTCCTTTAGGGTTGACTGGTTTGATCTCCTTGCAGTCCAAGGCACTCTTAAGAGTCTTCTTCAACACCACAGTTCAAAATCTTGGCAACTCATTCTAATATTCTTGCCTAGGAAATCCCATGGACAGAGGAGTCTTGTGGGCTACAGTCCATGGGGTTGCAAGTGGTCAGACATGACTGAGCATCTGAGCATATATAATATGACTGAATGTATTTTGTCCTTTATTGTATTGTTATGGTACATTACAATGATTAGTTTTCATGTGCTCAACCAACACTGAATTAATGCCATAAATATTATATGGTGTGCAATCCTTTTTATATGTTAGTGGATTTTTTTTCTTTTTTGCTAGTATTTTTTTTTTAAGAATACTGGAAACTTTTGCATTTGTATTCAAAGGGATATTGGCTTATAGTTTTTTCTTATGAATTTTTAAATATGGCTTTTCTGTGAAGTTAAAACTGACCTCATAGAATGATTGGGTAATTGTTCCCTCAAGTTCTATATTTTGGAGGAGTTTGTGGAAGATAAGTATTAACTCTTCTTTAAATGTTTGGTACAGTTCAACAGTGAGTCAATCTGCTCCTGAACCTTTCTATGTGGCTACTTTTCTGATTAAGTCAACCTCTTTATTTTTTATGGAAATTTTCAGTTTATCCATTTCACATAGAATTAGTTGCAATAGTTTCTGTTTTCTAGCAATTTGTCAATTTTTTAAAGTTTATTCAATATGATCATAATCTTCTGGTGTATATCTATTTATTTCTGTCAGGTCAGTAGTAATGTTTCTTATTTCATTTCTGATTTTCATAGAGTTCTAATTTTATTATTAATATAGCTAAATATTAGTCAGTTTTGTTTATCTTTTTCAAAACCCAAATTTACTTGTTTTGAATTTTCGTTATTGGTTTTTTCTTTGCTATTTAATATATTTCTGCTCTATGTTCTTCATTAGCTTCTAGGTTTAGTTTGGTCTGTAGGTTCTAATTTCTTAAGGTGAAATTGATTTGAGAAAAAAAATTAATGAAGTCATTTGTAGTTATAAATTTCATACTGAGAACTAACTTTCATGCAGCTCATAAATTTCAGTATGTTGTACCTTCATTTTCATACTCTGTCTTTGCTTTCAACAATTCGATTACAAAGTATCAAAGTGTGGATCTTAGAGTTTAAGCTACTTGATGTATGATGAGCTTCTTGGATTTGTTGACTAATTTTTAATTAAATTTAAGAAGCTTTTATTAGTTTTTGAAATATTTTTCCACTACTTTCTCTTTCTTCTCTCCTTTTAGACTAACATTATGAACATGTTAATATATTTGATGATGTGCTCAGATATCTGAGAATCTTTTCACTTTTTGCCTCTTTTTTCTCTATTTCTCAGGCTGAATAATCTAACTGAAACCTCAAATTTACAGATGTTTTCTTCTGCCTGCTCAAATCTATTATTGACACAATGTGTTGAATTTTTTATTTTAGTTATTATACTATATTTCCAACTTTAAAATTTATATTCTGATAGTATCTATTCCACTTCAATATTCTCTTTTGCTGAGATGATATTCTTATACTTTTCTTTATGTCTTTGGACATGGTTTCCTTTAGTTCTAATAACATTTTAAAAAGTTAATTTGAAGTGTATCTAGTAACTCCAACATGCAGGCTTCTTCAGAGATCATTTCTATTATTAGCTTTTGTGTGTGTGTGTGTGTGTGTGTGTGTGTGTGTGTGTGTGTGTGTGTGTGTGTGTTGGTCATGCTTTCCTGTTTCTTTGCATACCTCATAATATTCTTGTTACAAACTGGACATTTTAAATAATATAATGTGACAACTCTTAAAATTAGTTTTTTCTCACTTCTCCAGGGTGGTTGTTATTGTTGTTTGTGGTTGCTTTTGTTCTTTCTTTTTTTCTTAACACTTTTGAAGTAATTATTTCACATCTATATTCTTTATTGTGTGTGTCTACTGAAGTCTCTGGTTAGCCTAGAGTTCTGCTAATTTTTCATTAAATGGACATATATTTTCTTAATAAATCTCATAGTTTGGTTGATAAAACTTTCTGTGTATGTTTGGGCATGTCTTCAAGAGGCAGTTGACACTTAGTCTTTACTTCATGCTTCTTCAGAGCTTCAAGGTCAGCCAGAATTGAAAGTATAAAACCTTCTTAAAATATTTCTGAGCATGTGTGTCCTACCAGAGTACCAATGCACCCTATGGACATCTCATTCCCTAGTTTTTCATTTCAAGCATTTTGGCTATCTCATTGTTGGCTCCAACTATTATCCACTATCTCAGACAACTTTATAGGGTAACCAATGATCTCTAAAATTATCATTTTCAGTATACACCTCTAAAGAAACCATTTCTCATATGAGCTTCAATTCAGTTAACATAAAGACATCCCTGAAAGTAGTATCTTCCAGGGAATCTCTAGACAACAATGATTCTCTGGGAGCAATATTTTGAGGAGCTTCAACCCTTTTATCCTTCTGCTGGACACAAGGATACTAGATTTCAAAATAATTGTAAGCTATTTGTTAAGTATTTACGGGGTTAGTGGTTCAAACAACTGAAAAGCTAGAATGGGAGAGAAGTTAAGAACCGTTCAAGTTAAAATGCCAAAAACCTCATTATTCATACTGAAACTTAACTTTAAAAAAAAAAAAATAACTAAACCCTCCTCAATCCTCTTGCAAACCTTTGATTAATTTCTATTGACCTAGAAAAGTTGATTCAAATATTTCTTTTTTTACCAGTGTCATCCTTGTTTTTATGAGGACAGAAGTTTTAGAGTTCCTTAATTTGTTTATTTTTGTTGACATAAGTCCATCTAGCCACTGATTTCTTTAAAGCATTTTCTTAGGTTACCAGCCAGTTTTGCCCACATTACAGACACTTTCAACAAAATAAAAGTCTTGCTATATTGCTTCTTTACCCATTCAGCACAGAGATTTTGCTGTCAAAAATTCTTATGATAATTTTCAACCCCTATCATGAAAGATCATTAAGAGAGTAAATGTTCATCAAAAAATTATGAGTAAGTAGATTCTTCTTTATTCCCTAAGAATATATAAATATAATTATTGCCATTAAGATAGCTATATATATTTTTGGAGGCATTTGTTTGGACAGTGAAACCTATACTTCTACTTGAGGGGCAATAACAAATTTCATTTAGTATCTACAATGGTCTCCTCATGTGTGACACAAGACTATTTTTTATATTTGCTGTTGCTTTTAAAAGAATGAAAGTGTTAGTTGCTCAGTCAAGGCCAATTCTTTGTGACTGCATGGATTATAGCCTGCAAGGCTCTTCTATCCATGGAATTCTCTAGACAAGAGTACTGGAGTGGGTACCTATTCCCTTCTCCAGGGGATCTTCCTGATTCAGAGATCAAACCTGGGTCTCCTGCATTATAGGTGGATTCTTTATGGTCTGAGCTATTTGTTGTTGCTTTAAATAGAATTAGATCATCCATATAAACCATATAACATATATAAATTCCAAATTCAATTAATCTTATAGATTATTGTTATATTTCCTAAATTATGCCAGTTCTCTTCTGTCTTGTTTCCACATTTAATCTATTTTTGGACTAAGTGTTCTCTTTGGGCCAGGTATTTGAAAAAGAAAACACTTTCAAAAATACATCACATTAATAACTTGGTTTTGCTACTGTCCTGGAGATTAGTAATTTTCCTTTGCTCTACTCATTTGTGTCATTTATGCCACAAATGGAGAGTAAAATTACTCTGCAAAGTGTAGCTGAATGGTAACCTATTTCCATTATTGTAAATTTCACCTATGTTTGATATGGTATGCACAAAAACAGAGAGAAAATAAGAGTGTTTTTCAATCTAATCTTTTTCACTTAGAACCATTAAGGAAGGTAAAGAGTTATATTCTGTATCAGAACGGATTGCATTTATATTCTTTCATTTCTAAAGTAGATTTCCATCTTTGAAATTGGAAACAGTTTCCTAACAAAGTAGGTAATTACACACTCCATTAAACAAGTAATTAACAGATTACAATTTGAAAAAAAGAAAAACTTGAAAATGAGCAATTCTGATTCTGAATGTGAAGAGTTGTGTTATAATTAGCATAATACCATTAGAAATAGGTTAACAAGTACACAATAAAATCAAAAAAAGAAGCAATCTGTTTCCTCCATACAGATCACACACAACAAATAGCCATTCATGAGTTAAACATCAGTATGTTTTTAAGAAATCTTGGTCTTAGCATTGTTATAATTCTCTAAAATTCAAAATGATATGAATTTGTTGTATGAAATGTTTGTTACTCTAAGAGACTGTGACTCTTCAGAGTCAATGTTTTAAACTGTCTTTCAACAATAATTCCCTGAGGCAAGTGGCCAATGCTAGCAAGCTCAACATGTGTAATTCAAATTGGTAACGTAAAAATGCAAAAAAGACAGGCTTGGTGTTGTCTGTGTGCTGTTCATTTTCACTGCAAGGTTAAAAATGTGTATAAGGGGAATTCAAAGAAAACATGCACACTGTTTCCATTTTCCTCCCTTCCAAGAAAAAGCAAGGAAAAGAATACATTCTAAACTGGAAGACAGGGTCACTCTTCTTGCTAATCAGATCTTTATGAAAAAAAGAAGGTAAATAACTGAACGTTTCCAGAAGTAATGACAAAATAAACATTTAAGCAATAATTAGCCTTTCAGTAAGATAATTTTTATTCATGCAAAATTCTGGGTTAAGCATCCCATCATATCAGCTGTGGCATGGTAAACAGTGGAGAATACTTCAACTTTGGGATCTTTTAATAAAACTACATATAAGCTCTTTCTAACCTTCCTGAAAATCAAGAAAGGGGCAGAAATGTGTCACAGGCGCTAGATGAGAGGCTGTGCTCCTGAATAAAACTGATAATGATTTATTTTCTAAAATTTGAATTGGCCTTGTGAGTAAAAATAATTCATAGAGCATTTTTTTAAAATGTCCATCCTTTGTTTCGTTAAAAATCATATGCTGTTTTCATTCTATATTAAAAATAAACTTAAGAAACTTGGTTTCTACCTGCAATCTTACTTAAAACAGACATTTAGTAAGTTCTTATCTGCCAAAATGAAAATAGTACTGAGAATGTCAAAGAGCTATTGACTTTTAAATTATCATTTCTATGTGGCAGTAAAAAGAAATTGTTCTTGCATATTTCTATTGAATTTGACTTACTGCATTAGTTTTCATAATGAAAAAAAAATACTGATTTGAATTGAGATAGCAAGTGTTTCCTAAATAAGAATTAATATTAGGTCAGAATTACTTTGTTAAGATGGACAACTCCAGTTGCCTATTTATAACCATACTTATTCCTGTGCCAATCATTTTGTAAACTTTTTTGTGTGTGTATGATCCTATGCTATCCTTAATTCTGTTTTTGTGGCATGTCAATGTATATGTAGTTTTTCTCTGGAAATTTTCAATGGATACTTCCATAAAAGTCCTTAACTTATGCTGGTGCCAATTTCAGATTTTACAGCCCATCCATTGTCAGTCTGGGTAATAGACTTGTATGAAACAGGCTTATCAACATGAGTGATTACTCATGATTCACTTTGGCTTGTTTTGAAAGTAGATATGCAGAGGATGGTCAGCAGAAGGGCACATTTAAACTTGAGTTTTCTGCCTGTAAAGAATGACTTCTTTTGTAAATCACATTGAATTTCTTAACAATAGATAATGCATCATCATAAATGTCTTTTGTGTGGAAAATCGACAATTTATTCACAAGAAATCACTGTTTAAGCACTATGCTTCATGTCCTAAGAAATGTGCTTAAAATTGAAAGCAGAATTAGAAATATACCAGACCCTTAGCTCTTGGACATAACTCAACAAAGGCAACTACTTTTATAAAGATCAAGAATACATTGAAAGCTATATTAATTTTGCTCAGCAATTCTAGGTGAAAACTTCCTGAATGTAGTTAGATTTCTCAAAGGAATTTTCCTTTCTCATTTCAAACATCAATTTAAGAAAGCACATGGGTTTTATCAGTTATTTTGACATGGAAAAGTACCCAGTATTGTATCATCACACTTTATATCTTAACCAAATACTTAGGTTCTGATTATAATTTTGACTTCTATGTACCCTCTGAAGCTGATTGTTGATAGAGATTAGTGGTAAGATTTATCAAGTTTATTACAGCTCAGAGTACACCCTATTCACACAAAGATATCTGTTCTGCTGGATTACTAGTGGGTAGGGGTTTTTATACTAACTCAAGACATCTTCAACCATCTGTACTCAGTCAGTGAAGGCTTACACAATGCATAGAAATATATTCTGGAAGCCTCATATCTGCAAGGTTCTTCACATACACAGGCTCTTTGGGGCTATTACTTACAGTGATTGTGAATAATACATTTTATGTGTCAACTTGGCTAGATTATGAGGTCCAGTTATTGGTCCAACACTAGTCTAGCTGCTGTTGCAAAGATATATTGTAGATGTGGTTAACATCTATAATTAGAGTTAAAAAGGATGATACTCCATAACGTGGGTGAACCTCATCTAATCAGTTGAAGATTTTAAGAGCAAAGTTGTGATTTCCCAGGCTTCCCTGATACCTTAGTTCGTAAAGAATCCACCTGCAATGTGAAGACCTGGGTTCAATCCCTGGGTTGAGAAGATCCCCTGGAGAAGGGAAAGGTTACCCACTCCAGCATCCTGGCCTGGAGAATTCCATGGACTGCATAGTCCATGGGGTCGCAAAGAGTCGGACACGACTAAGCAACTTTCACTTCACTTCACTTCCCTTGAGATTTCCCAAAGGAAACAGAATTTTCCCTCAAGACTGTAAAGCTTGTTTGAGTTTACCGCCTTCTAAATTGCCCCATGGACTTTAAACTTAAGACTGCAGCATCACCTCTTATCTTTTTTCAACAGGCAATCATGTGAATCAAGTCCTTAAAATACAGTTATTCATGTAAATATACACATAACTCACTGGTCCTTTTTTTCTGAGGAACCCTGACTAATACAGAACTTTTCCAAGGTGTAATTCTACTTCTATAAATAAGGTCAAAGCTAACTGGTGTACAAGGTCCAAAATACATATGGACCAATTTGGTAATACCAATATTAATTTTCTGTGAAAAATTTCTTCCTGAATAACTAGACCCAGCTGAGTATAAATAGAGGTATCCTAAATGATATTTGTTATTGTTCACCAGAGTATTCATCAGCCCCAAAAGTGAAAGAATGTTATTTGTTATTAGAAAAATATTGAGAGTATTTCATCTATGTTTAATACTATGCTAAATTCTAACATGGATGTGAAAGATAATTCCAAATTCATTGTGTTCTTAGTCTAGTGGGAGAAAGAGATTGTGGGAAACTGGGAAAGATGTCAGGAATAGCATTTCAGGTAGAGGGAAACTGATGTGCTAAAATATTTTAAAGAGAATAAAAAAATGAGCTTTACAGCCATGAAAATAAATGTACATTGAGAGTATATGGCACGTGTGTGGGATATTGCTGAGGAACTCAGCATGGACAGCAGACCAGTGTTAAAACTTCCCAGTCTTATTTTTCACATATATAATGTATTTTGGGGAATGAAACCAGGTAAGTTTATGGAAATCAGATGACCTTATTTTTAAACTGACTAACATTTAGTACAATTCACTCCAAAATATGGTAGCTTTTATTTTTAGCAGTGTTGACCTTATAAAATGAGTTCTGGGGATACATAACATCTGGTACATACTGATTATTCATTGCATACTCCTCCCTTTGTGTCACTTCCATCAGCTACTCTTTAAGCTGTCATATGTCCATCACTTATCACCATGTTTCATACATAGTAAACAACAGAATGGGCTTCCCAGGTGGCACTAGTGGTAAAGAACCCACTTGCCAATACAGGAGAGAGATTTGGGTTCAGTCCCTGGGTTGGGAAAATCCCCTGAAGGAGGACATGGCAGCCCATTCCAGGATTCTTGCCTGGAGAATCCCATGAACCAAGGACCCTGGTGGGCTACAATCCATAGGGTCACACAGAGTTGGACACAACTGTAGTGACTTAGCATAGCACAAACCAGAATACTGGCAATTAGCTTTCAAAATGCATATGCAATTTGCATCTTCTCAAACACAAGCCCTTAAGTGCCTCTTTTGCTAATGTTCAGTCTTTAATAAACATAATGCCATAGCCCTAACTAGTTATGTAATAAAATATATGGCCAGGTTTCTGGTATAAATAAAAACTAAATTTATGAATATAGAAAACCCTTTGGGAGTGGGTAAGCATTGAGTAATTAGAAGACCTGGGTTTTAGAGCTACCAATGATACTAAATATCAGAAAAAGTACTTAACATTTTGAGTTGTAATTTCACTGTCCTAAAATTGAAATAAATAATTCATGAAGTCCTTTTTGGCTTTAATATTCTAGGCTTGTGGATGCTTATACTCTGTGAGTCATAGGCAGGTAAATCTCACCAAAATAAATAATAGCAGATACTGTTAAATCACTGATATCCAAGCAATGAATGTGATGAGACTTAATTATCTTGAGATTTGTAGTGTCAGTGAAGAGAAACTAATGTGTGATCAGATTTGGGAGCACTTAACTACTTAGGTATCTGAATTTCCTCAGCTAGAAAGCCAGAATCATTTCTTTTTGTCCTTATGAATGTCTTACAAATCAGAGAGCCAGTGAAGTCTGCAAAGCCAATCTATCTTTGAGACAAATGCTTGAGATATGAGATACTTCCTGAGAGTTTATTTAGAGGAAAGGAGGTGAAATAATCTTGAATGACTGAGGTCACTATCTTCCCATTACCAATGATCAGANAAAGCCAATCTATCTTTGAGACAAATGCTTGAGATATGAGATACTTCCTGAGAGTTTATTTAGAGGAAAGGAGGTGAAATAATCTTGACTGACTGAGGTCACTATCTTCCCATTACCAATGATCAGATAATGGTAGATATTGTAGCAAAGAGAGATTGACCATTTGGTTCTGTACATATTTCTCTTCTTTCAGATATTGAAATATATTTCTTCATATTCATTTTTAGCTCTAACTCCTTCTCTGGGTAGTATTCTCTTCCCAAGAAAAGTTGAGTAATTTAAGTGTTGTCTTTTTATTGAAGCACCAAGATCATGGTTACAGTGCCAAGAAGTGGCTGTGCTCTGGAGTGTCACTTTTATTGTCACAATCTGTGCTGACATTGGATGCCAAATGTGGCAAGTAGTTTGAGTGTGTAGGTTTTGTCTAATGAAATCTGTCCAGTAACCAAATCAAATGTAACAATAGTCGCTTGTTTTTTAGTCTCAAAACCTTGGAACAATTGTTTCTAAGAACTGGAAATATTTGTAAGTTTCTAAGGAAATTCTGTTAGGTTCTTGAACATATATATATATATATNTTCATGAACCTACAATTTGATCCAGAAAACTGATCTTTCTCACAAAAGATTCTATGCATCTGATGACAAACTTTAGAATAAACCTATATAAACTTAATTATCCAGAATTTTTTTCTATTTGATAGATGCTATACCAGAGTTTTATCAAGGACACTCAGTCATATCTTCTGGTGGATTAAAAGTCAAGAAAGATTTACTCTGCTGTATCTCATTAAGACTTTTTTGGTTGAAGTTACTATTTCTCAAAATTAAGTCATTTACATGAAATCTCTATTTTTCTGCTGTGTTTACCAGTTTACTGTTATTACTTAGCACTTGGTATTATTTTTGCCCCAAAATATATTTCAAAAAATCTAAGATCATGGCATCTGGTCCCATTGCTTCATGGCAAATAGAAGAGAAAAGGTGAAAGCAGTGATAGATTTCCTCTTCTTGGGCTCTAAAATCATGGCTGATGGTGACTGCAGCTATGAAAACAGAAGACATTGCTTCTCAGCAGGAAAGATATGACAAACCTAGACAGTGTGTTGAAAAGCAGAGATATTACTCAGCCAACAAAGGTCCATATAGTCAAGGCTATGGTCTTCCGAGTTGACAGTTAGATTGTAAAGCAGAGCACCAAAGAATTGATGCCTTTGAACTGTGGTGCTGGAGAAGAGTCCTGAAAGTCCCTTGGATAGCAAGGAGATTAAATCAGTAAATGTTAAGGGAAATCAAACCTGACTACTCCTTGGAAGGACTGATGCTGAAGCTGAAGCTGAAGCTCCAGTATTTTGGGTTTCTGATGCAAACAGCTGACTCATCATAATGGATATGAATTTGGGCAGACTTCGGAGATGGTAAAGGACAGGGAGGCCTGGCGAGTTGCAGTCCAGGAGGTCACAAAGAGTCGGACCAACTGGGTGACTGAACAACAGCAACAATATTATATATGCTTTATCATTATTGTAACAATTAATACCATTATAGAAAAATATTATTAAATGTTAAAATTTTTAAGTCAACAAAAAAATAGTCATCAATGTAATCAATAAAACAATCACGTGATTAAAAATTTTTCAAAAAGTTGAATGGAAATATCTATCATTGCTCAGCAATCAAGTTTTAGATCCTTGAAACTAAATTAAACATTAAAATGAAGCATAATTTAACAGGACAATCTCATTGCTTTTTATATTGACCAATCTCAAGCACCTAAATTGAAACATACACATTCGGAAACTAGAAAAATTATTTTGTTACTTTTTGTGATAAATTCTGAAACTTAGAATTCATTGTTAATCAAAATAAGATGAGCAGATTTGAACAACAAATTTTTGTTTCAAGAAACCATCTGAGGTGTTCTTCAAATTCTATTCTCCTGAAGGTGTCAGGTAATCTGATAATGTTCGCATTGTGTGCATGCTAAGTTGCTTCAGTCATTTCATAGCAATACAAATGTGATGTTCAATTTAGGAGGTTATAAATGAAGACCATTTACTTTTGTTCTCAATCTACAGCATCATTATAATATTAAAAATACTTTTCAACAAGTACTTCAAATGAACTTATAACTAATGCATACAATCACATCAAATACTCTAACATACCATTATCAAGGCTTTATGGTTGATACTTCACTTTTGCTATTAATGAATTCAGTCTTTCTTGCATATGTAACACTGACATAAATGGATTTTGTAAAAATAAGACTGTCCTGTGAGGCTGATAGACCTATAAAATATTCTAATAGGAAAAAACAGTCCCTATTAGTGAATACACTGTGACATATTCAACGTTTTAACCTTAAAGAATACACTAATGTTGTCTTTTTGCCTCAACAGAAAAGGGACAGTTTCAACATAAAAAATAAAACAAATTTTAGTTTTTAAAAAAATCCTTAATTTTGTTGTAATTTCTTGATTCTAGACAAATATTAGAAAACATTTCAAGAGTTTAGTGGCCTCTTTTTTCAATGTTTGATATATTTCTTTCTACAACTTTATGTATGCTTCTTAAGTCTTCTACACTTCTGGGGTGGTGTGAGGCAGAAGATAAGGGTGGAAAACATGGGACATTACTTCCTGTGACACAGTTAGATTATGTGGAACAAGTTCATATTTTGTACCAACTGTGACTTTAGTGCTCTTATTGCTTATCCCAATAAATTGCTTTCAGACTATGTCATGAACTTACTAATAAGTTTTAAAACCTCTATCACAGTTGTGTTATTTGGCCAAGACTGGTAGAATTAAAGCTCTCCATGGTCTCAGTGTTTAGCTCCAAATGTTAACTAAAATCACAACAACAGAGGACTTACCCATGTACAATGAAATAAAACAGATTTTATTACAGTCATGATAATATTTGGTGCCTTATGTTCTTAGCCAAATCTGTAATTTTGCAATGAACTCTATAATTTGACAGAAGCATCCAACCAGTTCCTTTGCTTGTCCCTGCTTATTATTTAAGCCATTTTGTCAGTGGGTATGACAAATTTATTTAGAGATTATTCCAGCAAATATAAGCTTTACAAGTAAATAAAACATGATAAATGAGTATTCTAAAGTATTAGCATTTTTATCTAATTAGAGTGTTAACAAGTCTCTAAAATGTTTGAACATCTTTCCACATTGTTCAATTCTTTGGAAGTTTTACAATGCTGCTTGTGGTCAGATATTGTCATAGAATTTGGTAATATCTCCAAACTTAAAGGAATTAGTTTGTTGTTTACATTTCAATAATTTAAATTGCATATATTTTTCATGATATTTTCAATACTTCCACTGGAACTGTTACTTCTACAACACAAACAAAAAATTAAGGCTATAAGTGATTGTGTCTCTTAAGATATATACAGATTTTATCACAATCAAACCTAATAATATAATAGTAATACCAAAGGTAGAGCAGTAATAGCTATAATTAATATCTATACTATGTGCCTTATACTATTTAAGCACTTTAATCATATCAACTATTTGAATCCCCATGTTACATTCCAAAAGTGAAGATCAAGACATCCAGTCCCATCACTTCATTGTGAACAGATGGGGGAAAAGTGGAAACAGTGTCAGATTTCATTTTCTGTGGCTTCAAAATCAATGCAGATGGTGACTGCAGCCATGAAACTAAAAGACGCTTGCTCCTTGGAAGAAAAGCTATGACAAACTGGCACAGCATATTTAAAAGCAGAGGTATCATTTTGCCAACAAATTTCCACATAATCAAAGCTATGGTTTTTCCAGAAGTCATGCATGATGTGAAAGTTGGACATAAAGAGGACGGAGTGCCAAAGAATTAATGCTTTCTAACTGTGGTGCTATAAGACTCTTGAGAATCCCTTGGACAGCAAGGAGATCAAACCAGTCAATCTAAAAGGAAATCAACCCTAAATAGTCACTGGAAAGACTGATACTAAACTTGAAGCTGCAATACTTTAACCACTTGATGCGAAGAGCCAATTTATTGGAAAAGAACCTGATGCTTGGAAAGATTGAGGGAGGGCAAGAAGAGAAGGGGACAACAGGGAATGAGATGGTTAAATGGCATCACTGACTCAACTCAGGGAGTTTGAGCTTTTGGTTGGTCATAAATTTTCTTCCAAGGAATAAGCGTCTTTTAATTTCATGGCTGCAGTCACCATCTGCAATGATTTTGGAGCCCCCCAAAATAAAGTCTGACACTGTTTCTGTTGTTTCCCCATCTATTTCCCATGAAGTGATGGGACCGGCTGCCATGATCTTCATTTTCTGAATGTTGGGCTATAAGCCAACTTTTTCACTCTCCCTTTTCACTTTCATCAAGAGGCTTTTTAGTTCCTCTTCACTTTCTGCCATAAGGATGGTGTCATCTACATATATGAGGTTCTTGATATTTCTCCTTGCAATCTTGATTCCAGCTTGTGTTTCTTCCACCCCAGCGTTTCTCATGATGTACTCTACAGATAAGTTAAATAAGCAGGGTGACAATATACAGACTTGATGTATTCCTTTTCCTATTTGGAACCAGTCTGTTGTTCCATGTACAGTTCTAAATGTAACTTCCTGACCTGCATACAGATTTCTCAAGAGGCAGGTGAGGTAGGCTGATATTCCCATCTCTTTAAGAATTTTCCACACAGATCCACAGACAAAATTCTCCAAGTCAGGCTTCAGCAATGAACTGTGAACTTCCAGATGTTCAAGCTGGTTTTAGAAAACGCAGAGGAACCAGAGATCAAATTGCCAACATCTGCTGGATCATGGAAAAAGCAAGAGAGTTTTTTAAAAAAATCTATTTCTGCTTTATTGACTATGCCAAAGTCTTTGACTCTGTGGATCACAGTAAACTGTGGAAAATTCTGAAAGAGATGGGAATACCAGACCACCTGACCTGCCTCTTGAGAATCCTATATGCAGGT
>SJYW01040907.1:818534-829281 GCA_006410735.1 Raphicerus campestris | reverse complement strand
TATATCTTTCCTTTTCTCCTTTGCATTTAGCTTCTCTTCTTTTCACAACTGTTTGTAAGTCCTTCTCAGACAGCCAGTTTGCATTTGTGCATTTCTTTTTTGTTGTTGTTGATGGTCTTAATCTCTGCCTCCTGTACAATGTCATGAACCTCTTGTTCTTCAGGCATTCTGTCTATCAGATCTAATCCCTTGAATCTATTTCTACTTCCACTGTATAATCACAAGGGATTTGATTTAGGTCATACCTGAATTGTCTAGTGGTTTTCCTACTTTCTTCAATTTAAATCTGAATTTGGCAATAAGGAGGTCAGGATCTGAGCCACAGTTAGCTCCCAGTCTTGTTTTTCCTGACTGTATAGAGCTTCTCCAACTTTGGCTGCAAAGAATGTAATCAATCTGATTTCAGAATTAGCCACCTGGTGATATCTATGCATAGAGTCTTCTCTTGTGTTGTTAGAAGAGGGTGTTTGCTATGGCTAGTGCATTCTCTTCTCGAAACTCTATTAGCCTTTACCCTGCTTCATTCTGTACTTGAAGGCCAAATTTGCCTGTTATTCCAGGTATCTCTTGACTTCCTGCTTTTGCTTTAAACCAACGTGGTTTCAGTTCAGTTTAGTTCATCCGCTCAGTCATATCTGACTCTTTGTGACCCCATGGACTGTAGCACACCAGACCTCCTTGTCCATCACCAACTCCCAAAGTTTACTCAAATTCATGTCCATTGAGTTGGTGATGCCACCCAACCATCTCATCCTCTGTTGTCCCCTTTTCCTCCCAACTTCAATCTTTCCCAGCATCAGAGTCTTTTCAAATGAGTCAGCACTTCACACCACGTGGCCAAAATATTGATTGGAGTTTCAGCTTCAACATCAATCCTTCCAATGAACATTCTGGCTGATCTCCTTTAGGATGGGTTTGTTGGATCTCCTCACAGTCCAAGGGACTCTCAAGAGTCTTCTGCAACACCACAGTTCAAAAGCAACAATTCTTCATTTCTCAGCTTTCTTTATAGTCCAACTCTCACATCCATACATGACAACTGGAAAAACCATAGCCTTGACTAAATGGACCTTTGTTGGCAAAGTAATGTCTCTGCTTTTTAATATAGTGTCTAGGTGGTCATAAGTTTTCTTTCAAGGGTAAGCTTTTGCATTAAATCAAGGTGGTTAAATATAGAATAAATCAGCAAAAGTATATACTATATATTTAAACTAAAACAGAAAACAGAACCAATTCCAAATCATACTTATTTTATCTATATATAACTTGTAGTCTTAATATTAACTTCTTGAAATGGAGCTCCGATACTGTGGTGAAAAAAAGAGGTAACATCCATGTCAATCAGTACTTGAAAACCCATACCACCAAATTATATCATCCTATCATCCATACTTATAAACCATAATGATGAAAAATTCAATTATAAAGACTTAAGACTTTCCAGACTTTCTGAGCACTGCATCTGTAACTTACCTGGTCATGGTAAATTAGGTTGCTTTGCTGTGTCACTACTTTACTTTTGTTAATCCCTGAAACGGCAAAGTGAAAAAAAAGTGAATGTGAAAGTCCCTCAGTTGTGTCTAACTCTTTGCGACCCCCTGAACTTAGTCCACAGAATTCTCCAGGCCAGAATACTGGAATGGGTAGCCTTTCCCTTCTCCAGGGGATCTTCCCAATGCAGGGAATGAACCCAGGTCTCCCACTCTGTAAGCTCATAAAGCATCAAAAACATTCTTTAAATCTTAAATTTGTTTTGTAAACAGAGACAGAGCTTACTCTTGCCAGGGAGGGAATGGGGGAAAGAGATAGTTAGGGATTTTGAGATCAGCAGTGCAGCTGGTGGCTCAGACAGCAAAGAATCTGCCTGTAATGCAGGAGACCTGGGTTCAATGTCTGGGTCAGGAAGCTCCCCTGAAGAAGGGAATGTCTACACACTCCAGTATTCTTGCCTGGAGAATTCCATGAACAGAGAAGCTTGGGGGGCTATAGTCCATGGTTTCACAAAGTCAGACGTGACTGAGCAACCAACACTTGGAATAAGCAAGTACACTCTGCTATATTAAAATGGATAGCCAACAAGGTCTTAATGTATAGCACAGGGAACTCTGCTTAATGTTGTGTGGCCCCCTGGATGGGAGGGCAGTTTGGGGGAGAATAGATAAATGTATATTTATGACAGAGAATGAGGTGGCTGGATGGCATCACTGACTCAATGGGCATGAGTCTGAGTGAACTCCAGGAGTTGGTGTTATACAGGGAGGCCTGGCATGCTGCGATTCATGGGGTTGCAAAGAGTTGGACACGACTGAGTGACTGAATTGAACTGATGGCTGATNCAATTATAAAGACTTAAGACTTTCCAGACTTTCTGAGCACTGCATCTGTAACTTACCTGGTCATGGTAAATTAGGTTGCTTTGCTGTGTCACTACTTTACTTTTGTTAATCCCTGAAACGGCAAAGTGAAAAAAAAGTGAATGTGAAAGTCCCTCAGTTGTGTCTAACTCTTTGCGACCCCCTGAACTTAGTCCACAGAATTCTCCAGGCCAGAATACTGGAATGGGTAGCCTTTCCCTTCTCCAGGGGATCTTCCCAATGCAGGGAATGAACCCAGGTCTCCCACTCTGTAAGCTCATAAAGCATCAAAAACAGTCTTTAAATCTTAAATTTGTTTTGTAAACAGAGACAGAGCTTACTCTTGCCAGGGAGGGAATGGGGGAAAGAGATAGTTAGGGATTTTGAGATCAGCAGTGCAGCTGGTGGCTCAGACAGCAAAGAATCTGCCTGTAATGCAGGAGACCTGGGTTCAATGTCTGGGTCAGGAAGCTCCCCTGAAGAAGGGAATGTCTACACACTCCAGTATTCTTGCCTGGAGAATACCATGAACAGAGAAGCTTGGGGGGCTATAGTCCATGGTTTCACAAAGTCAGACGTGACTGAGCAACCAACACTTGGAATAAGCAAGTACACTCTGCTATATTAAAATGGATAGCCAACAAGGTCTTAATGTATAGCACAGGGAACTCTGCTTAATGTTGTGTGGCCCCCTGGATGGGAGGGCAGTTTGGGGGAGAATGGATAAATGTATATTTATGACAGAGGATGAGGTGGCTGGATGGCATCACTGACTCAATGGGCATGAGTCTGAGTGAACTCCAGGAGTTGGTGTTATACAGGGAGGCCTGGCATGCTGCGATTCATGGGGTTGCAAAGAGTTGGACACGACTGAGTGACTGAATTGAACTGATGGCTGATCTGCTTCATTAGCCATCTGAAGCTACCACAACATTGTGCTCCACAGTAAGAGAAGCCACCACAATGAGAACCCTGCACACTGCAACTAGATAGTAGCCCCCTCTCACCACAACTAGTGAAAAAGCCAATGCAGCAATGAAGACTTAGCATGGCCAAAAATAAATTAAAATCTACAAATAAAAATATATGGCTACTGCAGCTGTTAGCCCTAAGACTGATGACTGCACATAAAAGAATGTAGCAAATGAAGATTTTATTGTCCTCTCTCTGACTTTCTAAAATGACACAGAAGCTTACATGTTCTGGGCACCATTCCCAGAAGTATAGCATTCTCTCCAAAAATCCACAGATGCTCTTCTGGGAACGAGGTGGCAGCATTGGCAACACAAATGAGCTGACAGTGTGCTACCATTCCTGGAAGCACTGCCTTCTGGAGACGTGATTTTCAAGAAAAAACACTGAACTGAATTGTGCTCTGTTCTTCACGTATCTTATATAGTTTTGAAACTCAGAGATTAATATTATATGGGGGGGGAGCCAGTTTGTGGCTGTTTGGAGAAATAAGTAATAGATTTTTTACATCTGAAGATATGGTGATTTGAGTCATGAAAGACTGAAGTTTCTAAGGTGCTGTATGAAGAAAAATTGGAACTCATCACTTAACAACCACAAACAGACCAATTCATTATGCTTTTTCTGAGAATACCACACTATAAAATGCTTACTTTTAAAATAAGACAGTTGCTGGCAATACAGATGTTCTGCATTATCATAATTACTTGAATTTTATAGTGACTTTATCTTAGATTCATAGGCTGATAATTTTTAAAAGTGACCTTAGTAATCATCAACTAAACTCTCCATTTTTATTGCTCCTAAGAGATTAAGTGACTTACTCAGGATGACTCAGCCATGACACAAATGGAGCTCTTCTGAATTTAAAAGTAATATTTTACCTTTAACAATTTCCAAAGAGTTTCAAATTTATTATCTGATTTGAGAAGTCTAGAAAACCTATGAAGGTATTACTATGCTCATTTGGAAATAAACGAATGGAAGTCCAAGCAATTTAACCAAATTGCCTTAAAAATATATTTAGCAAGGTTTCAAAGTCTAAAACCATCGACCTTTTTTTCAATATAACATGTTACAATCTATAGTAAGTGTTCACTTTTAAAATGACCAATTGTAGGCATAGGTTTGGGCATTGATTGGCTGTGAGGGACAAAAAGGACATGCACGTGAGCAAAGTGAGGGAAAAAATTGTGGGTGCCTGCTTAGGCAGCTCATTGAAGATAGCTTGGACGTCTGTCTGCAGCCAACAGGAACCCAGGTCTTGCATGGGCCCCCACCTTGTTTCAGCACTAGTCTATTCTAAGCCAATGATCCCAATGCTGGAAGAGGAGAAAAGACTCACTTAAGTGGAACAGAACCAACTCAGGCTCGACACTCAGAGCTTCTACTCCAGCAACTTCAGATTGGATTTCCCTCCCCCTAGATAGTGCAGTTATCACCACTGAGCAGATGGTAACTCCCACCTCACAGCCAGCATCATCTCTAGCCCCACCATCTCCAGCTCCAGCCTATACCAAGGTGATGGCTTGTTGAAGAGCAGGATAGACTTTTTTTTTCCCAAAGATCTATAGATGGCCAGTAGATACATGAGAAAATACTCAGTGTCTGTAACTATTACAGAAATGCAAATCAAAATCACAATGAGATATCATTTCACACCTGTAAGAATGGTATTAATCGAAAAGTCTACAAATAACAAATGTTAGAGAGGATGTGGAGAAAAATGAACCGTTATACACTGCTAATGGGAATACAAGTTCCTGCAGCCACTATGGAAAATAGTATGGAGGTTCCTCAAAACACTAAAAATAGAACTATCGTGCATGTATGTGCTAGGACACTTCAGTCATGTCCAACTTGTGCAACCCTGTGGACTGAAGCTTGCTGGGCTTCTCTGTCCAGTGGATTCTCCAGGCAAGAACACTGGAGCGGGTTGCCATGCCCTACTCTGGGGGATCTAACATGTGTCTCTTATGTCTACTTGCATTGTCAGGCAGGTTTTATTTTTTTTTACCACTAGTACCATTTGGAATGGAGAAGGCAATGGCACCCCACTCCAGTATTTCTGCCTGGAAAATCCCATGGACAGAGGAGCCTGGAAGCCTGCAGTCCATGGGGTCGCTGAGGGTCAGACACGACTGGGCGACTTCACTTTCACTTTTCACTTTCATGCATTGGAGAAGGAAATGGCAACCCACTCCAGTGTTCTTGCCTGGAAATCCCAGGGACAAGGGATCCTGGTGGGCTGCTGTCTATGGGGTCGCAAAGAGTCGGACACGGCTGATGCGACTTAGAAGTAGTAGTAGTAGGAGTACCTGGAAAGCGCCAGAGCTACTATGCGATCTAGTAGTTCCAATCCTGGTTATATATTCAGGAAAAACAAAAACTTTAATTAAAAAAAATACATCTCCCCCAGTGTTTATAGGATAACTATCTACAATAGTAAGATATTGATGCAACCCAAGTTTCCATCAGTGGATGACTGGACAAAGAAAAAATGATGTATATACACAATGAAATATTGTGCAGCTATTAAAAAAGGAATGAAATGCTGCCATTTGCAGCAACATGGATGGACATAGAGAATATTATGCTTAGGGAAATCGGTCATAGTAAGACAAATATTGTATGATGTCACTTACATGTGAACTAAAAAATTAAAGCAAATATATATAGCAAAACAGACTCACAGGTATAGAAAACACATTAGTGGTTACCAGTAGGGAGAGAGAAGTGGGGAGGGATAAAATAAGCATATGGGATTAAGATACACACTACTATATATAAAATAGATAAGCAATAAGGATATATTGTACAGCATATAAAATCATAGCTGTTACTTTATAACAATTTTAATGGAGTATTTTTTGTAAAATACTGGATTATTATGCTAGACATCTAAAGTTAATATAGTATTGTAAATCAACTCTTCATGTTCCATCCCTGGGTTGAAGATCCCCAGGAGAAGGAAATGGCTACTCACTCCAGTCTAGTATTCTTGCCTGGAGAATTCCCTGGACAGGAGAGGCTGGCTACAGTCCACGTGGTNGCTAGACATCTGAAGTTAATATAGTATTGTAAATCAACTCTTCATGTTCCATCCCTGGGTTGAAGATCCCCAGGAGAAGGAAATGGCTACTCACTCCAGTCTAGTATTCTTGCCTGGAGAATTCCCTGGACAGGAGAGGCTGGCTACAGTCCACGTGGTCACAAAGATTTGTACACAGCTGAGCAACTAATACTTTTGCTTTTCATTTCGTTCAATCAACTGACATACTTGGCAAAGAATAAAGTTTTTTGATCCACAAAGTTTTCACTTGTAGATGAATAAGAAATAAATGTATTATTCTGCCATACAAAAATCAGTGAAGTGTCCTCTGACTTTTCAGACTTGGTGGAATCATTCATGATGCAAAGAATACAATACATCACAGTATCACAGATAATTTGGTTCTTGAGGCTTTGGTGTTTTATGTTTATATATCATTCTCCCCTAAATGGGATCAGAGTGATCAGACAAGGATTATAGAACCAAGTATTTCCCAGTGTTGCAGTAAATGAATTATGAGAATGAATGGTTCTAGCTGTATAATAATAACAAACAACCATTGCACTTCAGGAATTAGATCAAAATCAGACAAGGAGCAAAGAGAAACAGGATTGTAATTTAAACTGTTTAGCCCTTTACACAGCAGTACTCTGTCTTTAAACTCACTTTTTCTGTTCATTTTTTCCCTATTAATAACCCTCATTGAATATCACACCATAAGATGATAAAATAATATGGCTACTCAAGTTAATTGTTTTTTCCCCATATTTGGCTCAATATGAGTTACTTGTTAAGAAGGAATACTTTGGCAATTTTCTAGGACTTGTTCATTTTCTATTTCAGCATTTTTTTTCTATTTTATTCAATACTTACAACATATTTATTAAAAGATGAAAGAGAAATTAAGACTTTTACAAATCAGTCATTTCATTTTGCCAAGATTAAAAAATGTAGAGACACAAAATGGTCCTGGTTACATCAGTTAAAACCAAGCACAGTGGCTTTTGATTGAGAACAATCTAAAAAGCAAGGTAAACATATATTAGAAGTATTCCTGCAGGTTCATTTTCCTTGTGTGTGTTCTCCGTTGCTTAGTCACGTCCGACTCTTTGAGACCCCATGAACTATAGTCCACCAGGCTACACTGTCCATGGTATTTTTCAGGTAAGAACACTGAAGTGGGTTGTCATTTCCTTCTCTAGGGTATCTTCCCAAGCCAGATATCAAACCCTAGTCTCCTGCATCTCCTGCATTGTAGGCAGATTCTTTACCCACTGAGCCATCGGTGAAGCAGTCAATTGGCTTACTTGGGACATGTAAGATTGTTACTTGGACAGTATACTCAGGATTGACAGAGCACTTATTCAATCTACTAATCTGTCATGCTACTGAATTTTATCCTGGAATAATGCTGGTAAAATGTTTCCTTTCTTCTCATGATTATATTTGGCAGGTCTACTGCTCTGTGCATTTTCAGGTAGCAGTCACTCAAATAAAATGATCTAAATGATTTCAAATATTGATTTCTTGCAACAGTCTTCCTGCTGTCCCAGAAAAAATATATGAAAAAAAAAACAAACCTTATACATAATCTAATGTTCTCTCTGTGCTTTTTTGTGTATCCTGGTCGCATATTGGTCATTATTCCCCAGGGAAACAGTGATACAAGTGCTTGAATAAAGAACATTTTCAAAATAACTATAATTTTTAAGTAGATGAAAAGTTAATAAATAATGCAAAAGGAAATAAAATAACTTGGAAGAATCAGAGGTGCAAAGCATTTTAATCATGTTCTATTAGTAATAACACTACTAACCCTATGAAAGAAAGTTTAGTCAATCTTCCTTAAGCAAGCCAGAAAAAAAAAAATCCTTAATGATTCTAAAATGCATGGAGGAATGGAAATTACGCACAGTAAAAGTTCTATTCATTAATTTTTCAATTATCCAGTCAACTCATATTATTGAGTACCTGCTTTGTACCAAGTGCTATTATAAAAACTAAAATATGTATCAGTAAATAAAGTTTATAACCTAGTAGTAAAAGACAGAAGTAGTTAAGTTCACAAATAAATACATTCTTTGTCAGATAATATAAAACACAATGGAGAAATAAAAGTAGATTAAGTGGAAGGAGGATAATCAGGGGGAGATTCTAGAGAGAGAGAAGAGGAAGTTCTCATGTTCTGAGATGGAAAATTATAAATTTTATCTTATGAAATATAATCCTTTTATCATGCTGCTGAGTTTGGCTTGATAGTACTTTGGTAATAAGTTTTACACTGATATTTCTAGGAAACATTTGACCTATGTCTTTATTTTGCTTTGTTTTTCCTGTAGTGCCTTTGTCTGGTTTCAATATCAGGATAATACTGGTTTCATAGAATGAACTAGGAGTTTCATTCTCTCCAATTTTTGGAAGAGTTTGGGAAGTAATTCTTTAATAGTTTGGTAAAACTCACCCATACCAGTGAAGCCATTTGGTTAAAGGCTTTTCTTTGGGGGGAAGATTTCTTGCTGACTCAATGTTCTCAATGTAGCTCTATTTATATTTGTTTTAAACTTATATTCATGATTTAATCTTTGTAGGCTTGTGCTTCTAGGAATTTGTGCATTTTATCTAGGTCATGGTATTCATTAGTGGACAGTAATTCACTTATTATAAGTTCACTCTTATAATCCTCTTTATTTCTGTAGAATTGATAATAATGTTCCCAATTTCATTTCTTATTTCTTTTAAACTTTTTATTGGAGTATAGTAGATTTACAATTTTGTTTTAGTTTCAGGTGTACAGCAAAGGGAATCAGTCATACATGTACATATTTTTGTTTTCTTTTTTTAAAAATTTATTTATTTTAATTGGAGGCTAAATACTTTACAATATTGCAGTGGTTTTTGCCCTATATTGACATGAATCAGCCATGGGAGCACATGTGTTCCCCATCCTCACCCCTGCTCCCACTTCCCTCCCCAGCCCATCCCCCAGGGTCATCCCAGTGAACCAGCCATGAGTACCCTGTCTCATGCATCAAACCTGGACCAGCAGTCCACTTCATATATGATGATATACACGTTACAATGTTACACTCTAAAATCATCCCACCCTCACCTTCTCCCAGAGTCCAAAAGACTGATCTTTACATCTGTATCTCTTTTGCTGACTCACATATAGGGTCATCAGTACCATCTTTCTAAATTCCATATATATGCATTAGTATAATGTATGGGTGTTTTTCTTTCTGACTTACTTTACTCTGTATAAAAGGCTCCAGTTTCATGCACCTCATTGGAACTGATTCAAGTGCATTCTTTTTAATGGCTGAGTAATATTCCATTGTGTATATGTACCACAGCTTTCTTATCCATTTGTCTGTGAATGGGCATCTAGGTTGCTTCCATGTCCTGGCTATTGTAAATAGTACTGCAGTGAACATTGGGGTACACGTGTCTCTTTCAACTCTGGTTTCCTCAGTGTGTATACCCAACAGTAGGATGGCTGGGTCATATGGCTGTTCTATTTGCAGTTTTTAAAGGAACTGTTCTCCATAGTGGCTGCACTAGTTTGCATTCCCACCAAGAGTGTAAGAGAGTTCCTTTTTCTCTGCATCCTCTCCAGCATTTATTGCTTCTAGACTTTGTGATAGCAGCCATTCTGACTGGTGTGAGATGGTACCTCATTGTGGTTTTGATTTGCATTTCTCTGAAAATGAGTGATGTTGATTATCTTTTCATGTGTTTGTTAGCCATCTGTATTTTCTTCTTTGGAGAAATATCTGTTTAGTTCTTTGTCCCATTTTGTTTAAATTGGGTTGCTTATTTTTCTGAAATTCAGCTTCAGGAGTTGCTTGTATATTTTTCAGATGAATTATTTGTTAGTTGCTTCATTTGCTATTATTTTCTCCCATTCAGAAGGCTGTCTTTTCACTTTTCTTATAGGTCCTTCCTTGTGCAAAAACTTTTAAGTTTAATTAGGTCCCATTTGTTTATTTTTGCTTTTATTTCCATTACTCTGGAAGGTGGGTCATAGAGGATCCTTCTGTGATTCGTGTCAGACAGTGTATTGCCTATGTTTTCCACTGGGAGTTTTATAGTTTCTGGTCTTACATTTAGATCTTTAATCCATTTTGAGTTTATTTTTGTTTATGGTATTAGAAAGTGTTCTAGTTTCATTCTTTTACAAGTGGTTGACCAGTTTTCCCAGCACCACTTGTTAAAGAGATTGTCTTTAATCCATTTTATATTTTTGCCTCCTTTGTCAAAGATAAGGTGCCCATGGGTGTGTGGATTTATCTCTGGGCTTTCTATTTTGTTCCATTGATCTATATTTCTGTCTTTGTGCCAGTACCATACTGTCTTAATGACTGTGGCT
>SJYW01040907.1:746562-796583 GCA_006410735.1 Raphicerus campestris | reverse complement strand
TGTGTGTGGTGTTAGAAAGTGATCTAGTTTCATTCTTTTACAAGTGGTTGACCAGTTTTCCCAGCACCACTTGTTAAAGAGATTGTCTTTACTCCATTGTATATTCTTGCCTCCTTTGCTTTCTATTTTGTTCCATTGATCTATATTTCTGTCTTTGTGCCAGTACCATACTGTCTTAATGACTGTGGCTTTGTAGTAGAGCCTGAAGACAGGCAAGTTGATTCTTCCAGTTCCATTCTTCTTTCTCAAGATTGCTTTTGCTATTTGAAGTTTGATTCTCTACATAGAAAATCCTAAAGACTCCACCAGAAAATTATTAGAGCTAATCAATGAATATAGTAAAGTTGCAGTATATAAAATCAACACTCAGAAATCCCTTGCATTGCTATACACTAATAATGAGAAAGTAGAAAAAGAAGTTAAGGAAACAATTCCATTCACCATTGCAATGAAAAGAATAAAATACTTAGGAATATACCTACCTAAAGAAACTAAAGACCTATATATCAAAAATTGTAAAACACTGATGAAAGAAATCAAAGCGGACACTAATAGATGGAGAAATATTCCATGTTCATGGATTGGAAGAGTCAATATAGTGAAAATGAGTATACTACGCAAAGCAATCTACAGATTCAATGCAAACCTTATCAAGCTACCAGCAGTATTTTTCACAGAACTAGAACAAATAATTTCAAGATTTGTATGGAAATACAAAAAAACTCGAAAAGCTTGAAGTATTATATCTCATAATGAATGTTCATTTCAATAGCAATCCCTAGAATCAAAGTCATAAAGCCAGAGAAATGGAAACTTTTAATCAAGTAACCAGTTAAGGGTATTTAGAGAAGACCTGCAAAAAGCAACTTTTATAGGTGAGGGGAAAAAATTAATATTGAATGCATTTGCAAAGTTATCAGGTACATATTCTCTTATTTTGTCAGTATTTACTGAGCACCCATATGTCCCTAGTGAACACATATGGGGAATGCAATGATGAATGTGATAGATCTCCAAGCCAGAAATTGTTCAGAATCCAGAGAAGAAGAATATAGTCTGGTATTATGAGAGGTCTAGACAGAGGGAAGAAAAGGACAGGAAACTGACTTCAGTTTGTGAGAGTTTGGGCAGGATGGAAGAGTAGAGGACTGGGTCCTAGAAATTTTCACAAGAAGAAATCTAAGCAGATTGTCTGTTTCAGTAAATTCATAACATACCATAAAAAAAAGTAGGCCACTTCATCTGTAATATACATCTCAAAGCCTAATCAATAAATACAACTTGTAGGGAATAAAGTATAAGGGAGGCTGGGAAGATTCTTGCAAGCAAGGCTCCTGGTCAGGGCTGAATATTCTTGCAAAGGAGATCTTCAGCCAAGAATCCTTTGATCTCTTGGGAAAAGAACATTTCTTGCATACAAGGATGTTTCTCTGATTCTCCAAAAAGGAACAGACCCAGGGACAAAGTGGATTCTAAGTTGATAAGGAAGTTCCCCCAAACAAAGTCTTAGCTGCAGTAAATAAGGTAAAGGTTATCTCACCCCACGCCTGTGCACTGTATAGTCGTTGAATCATAGTGTTTGGCAGCTTGCCCTGCTGATTGTTGTGTATAAGATATTTAAAAAAAAAAGGCAGCTGCAAGAAGCAGCAGAATAAAGAGAGAGAGTCAAACCACTCGGCCATGTTAGTGTTTCATTCTGTCGCTAGCAACAACCCTTTCCATTTAAAATTCCATGGCAATATACCTTTTTAATAAGTACTGGCAAACATATTTTAAAACCTGTGTCATCAGGGAGCTGTCATGTGAAGCATAAGGTACATTCCAGGAAGAGAGGAGAACATCTCATTTAAACATGATAGGCTGATGTCCTTCGATGGCACCTGCTTGCAAGAACAATGGCACAGTTCTGGTTGTGGGGGCTTGTTGACTTGTGCTTTTCTGAGTGGTTGGTGGCAACAGTTCTTAGAAATGGAAACTTTGAAAGATGTTAAAATGGTTTATTTCTGCAGTGAGTCTGCTACAAACAGCATCATTTCTACTGAAAAGGTAAATTAAGCAGAACAGTTTGGTTCTCAACAGCTCTCATAAGCTTTCTTTGGCACAATTTTATTAGCATCAAAAGCCTTCAGCAGCCTCAGGAACTCATCTTTGTCTAGCAGTTTGTGAGTTTCCTCCCTTGTTTTTTCATCCTTCCATAGGAACTCTCAAACATTCAAGTAGCTACCCATAGCTCACCCACCACTCTATTTTAATAGAGATGAGAGAAAAGACAGGAGTATTTTTGACTCTTTCTCCTTTGCATTAAATAAGCAGCAGGGCTCAATTTTGCCTGACTCCTTTGTTACAGGAATTGGGCTCCATCAGTCTTCTTGTTTCTGTGGCTGAATCTTTGTCCTTCTGAAGCCTCACCACAGTCTCTGCCTACACAAGGGGGTTCTGCCTTATGATACTATTTGTTTGAAACCTTGAATGAAGCCCCAGTATTCATTCACTTAATGACTCATTAAACACTTCAACTAAGGCATTGTGCTTCGTTCTTGAATTATTTGAAAAGGGCAACAAGAGAGAATAGAGATGTTGCAAGCCTTGTAGATTTCATCCCACATGCTCTTCACTTTTACTCTATGAAATTATACTTCATAATAAAGAAGTCTTTACTTTCTGGGGAATGAACTTCAAAAACAGAGCCTCAGAATATGATATTTGGTTATATTTGGATTATACCATTATTAGTGAAACAGTGATAATACTTGGTATATGGTGGCATCAAAACCCTTAAAGCTTTTATCTATGGTTAATTGGAATTAAATTAAGGTAAAAAATTAGGCATCAGAATACATGGAACTGTATCACTTGAAATCGTGGATCATTTTAAGGAATTTGAAGTAGACTGGCTTATTTTAACTGAAGTGGAAACTTCGTAAAAGGAAAGTTATAAGCTAAAGTCGCATCCAGTCTCATCATTTCATGGCAAATAAATGGGGAAACAGTGGAAACAGTTGCTGACTTTATTTGGGGGAGCTCCAAAATCACTGAAGATGGTGATTGCAGCCATGAAATTAAAAGACTTTCCTTGAAAGGAAAGTTATGACCAACCTAGACAGCATATTGAAAAGCAGACAAATTACTTTGCCAACAAAGGTCCTTCTAGTCAAGGCTATGGCTTTTCCAGCAGTTATGTATGGATGTGAGAGTTGGACTATAAAGAAAGCTGAACACTGAGGAACTGGTGCCTTTGAACTTGATATTGGAGAAGACTCTTGAGAGTTCCTTGGACTGCAAGGAGATCCAACCAGTCCATCCTAATAGAGATCATTCCTGGGTTTCCATTGGAAGGAGAGATGTTGAAGCTGAAGCTCCAATACTTTGGCCACTTGATGTGAAGAGCTGACTCATTGGAAAAGACCCTGTTGGGAAAGATTGAAGGCAGGAGAAGGAGATGACAGAGGATGAGATGGCTGGATGGACTGACTCTATGGACATGGATTTGGGTGGACCCTGGGAGTTGGTGATGGACAAGGAGGCCTGGTGTGCTGCAGTTCATAGCATTGCAAAGAGTTGGACACAACTGAGTGACTGAACTGATCTGAAGGTCATCATACTGCCAACTTAGGCAAAGTATGAAATACTACTCTTGCAGATGTGCAAATTTTAAAAATATCATCACTTTCAGATGTTGGCTATAAAGAAAATCATAGCAGGATCTAACTCTAAGGTCTCAGAGCTGTAAAGGGGCTGCCTTTAGAACACCAAGTGACCATGAGATTGAAAGAGCTCATGATGATCTTGGAATTATGAAATCCACAAAATCTATGGTTAAGTGAGCACAGTGGAGATTCATAGCACTACAATAAAATTATATATTTGGGATTAGGTTGGAACAGATATAGAGGGAATAGTACATTGAATAAACAGTTTTTTAAAAAAAGATAACTTGTCAACCATTTCTACTACCGTAAAGACTCTTCTTCAATGCGTACCTACAGCTTGTATAAGGGATCCTTTTCTATAAGGGATCCTTTCAACCAAATGGCAGAGGAAAGAACTTGGGCCCAGTTTATAGGCTACCCCAGTAGTTAAAGTTTGGTGCTAGTCAAGAATGGACAACTGACGCATCACAGTCCCATTTGTTGGTGATTTCAAAGTATTTGGTGATAGATTACAGTGGTCACTGCTTCAGTTGTGTACTTATTGTCTAATGTGTAGAGGAGGAGAAGTAACATGAGGTAGTCATTCTGTGCTGGCACAATGGATTCATGAAAATGAACTTTTGCATTCATGTGTATGAAATAAGGAGCTTCCCTCATGGCTCAGCAAGTAAAGGATCCACCTGTAATGCAGGAAACACAGATTCAATCCCTGGGTAGGGAAAAATCCCCTGGAGGAGGTCATGGCAACCCACTCCAGTATTCCTGCCTGGAAAATCCCATGGACAGAGGAGTCTGGTGGGCTACAGTCCATGGGACCACAAAGAGTCAGACACAACAGAAGCAAGTTAGCATGTACACGTGCATATGCAGTAAACCCAACAACAAGGGCTGATTTTTTTTTTTTTTTTTTTTTTTTTACTCCTGGAAGTTACAGATTTCTGTAACAGAGATTAACACAAAGCCCTCTATCATTTTTTCCTGAGAAAAATATGCAGCCATCTGGTGATTATATCAAACATTTTACACTTTGAAAGAGACAGAGTTTTGTCCTTACTGGAATTAACACTTATTCCATTTATATGTTTACCTTTCTTACCCACAGTGCTCATACCAGGAAAATATCTAGAGTCTCAGAAGTGTTTTCCACCAGTTGAAAGGAGACCTGAACCAACAAGTTGTAGTTAAATGGAATATCATTTACGTTGCTTATATACAGTCACTGAGTCTTAATGTCTTAGTACCTTATTTGCCTCTGCCTATATGATCTTACTTTGTGCTTATAACTTTGAATTGGACAATCACTCCATCTTATTCGAGGCCTACATAATGATAGTATCCAGTATAATTCCATCTTCTTGATTTACACTTGTGTTTGAACATTTGCCTTTCTAATATGTCTTCATAAGAGCTAGCTTGTGAGTTTACTTTAGCCCTGTGATCTTTTACTCTATGTTACTACAAGCTAATAGTTTATATATTTCAAATAATGTTATAAATATACTAAATATTCTGCTTCCATTTTGAAAACAAAATGAACTTTCATCATCTGTGAAATGGAGATAGTGTTTGTTGCTCTAGAGATTAAATGAGATAATACATATGATGCTATCAGAAGCACGTTTGACATAGTAAGGTCTTGTATATATTTGTAAAAATTATTCTTAATATATGTATAATTCATAAGGAACTCAAAAATGAACATATATATATATTTATATGTATAAAATAGAAAAAATAAATGAATAACAACAAAATTCAACTTTGATTTATTCACTGCGAGTGAGACAAAATAACGACTAGATAGATGATAAATATAGGTAGATGATAGATAGATAGATAGGGTAGTTCCCAAGTGGCACTAATGTTAAAGAACCTGCCTGCTGAGGTAGGAGACTCAGGAGATGTGGGTTCAATCCCTGGTTTGTGAAGATCCCCTGGAGGAGGGCACGGTAACCTTCTCCAGTATTTTTGCCTGGAGATTCCCATGGAAAGGAGCCTGTTGGGTTATGGTCTATAGAGTCACAAAGAGTTGGACACAACTGAAGTGACTTAGCATGCACACATGCACAGGTAGATAGACGGATAAACAGATAGATATGTGTATGTCTGGCTTTATATTGAACTATTATGAACTTAAAATTTAGAACTTCTTAACTGCTGCTAATATATATATATATATATATAGCTCAAGTACCTCATGGAAATGAATCACAATGCAGCTGAACATGTGGTAAGATGTCAGCAGCAGTATGATTCCTAATCAGATGAAATAACTTCTAGTTTTTCTGCCAAGAAGAGCCCTTACTTTTTTAAGAACACCACTTAATCATCAGGGTACAGGTTATAGATCACTCTTCTTCATGCAATTAGTAGACTTACAAGTTGGAAAAGGAACTGCTGTATACATGTTTTATGGTTTAACATTATCATATACCAAAGGACATATTTTGGTTTTAACTCTTTCTAATTGATAAGTTCATGCAGAAAGGTATTAAATCTTTTAATATCCTAGAGTATTCTTAAATTTTTCATACTTTCAAGTTTTTGCATATATTATTCCCTCTTCCTATAATATTTTAAACTGTTTTTTTAAGACTCAGCACAAATGTCACTTCCCTGTGAATATAAATTCAAATTAAGAAGTAAAATTTAAAGTCTTAGAAAAAATCTTGCACAACCTACCCTTAACTCCAACTTTTGATCTTTCTGTCCCTCAGACCTTCATTATATCTTTACTCAAATATCATATATCATATATATATGATATATATATCATATATATCATATATCATATCTTTACTCAAATATCTCCTCAGAGAGTCCTTTCCCAGATGCCATTAGCATTAGTTTCCTGTAACTGCTGTAACAAATTACCTCAAACTGGTGGATTAAAACAATAAAAATGTGTTCTGTCACAATTCTGGAGGCCCCAAAATCCATAGTGTCACTGGACCAAAATCAAGGTTTGGCAAGGTTACATTCCTGCTGGAGTCTCTAGGAAGAATCCAAGCCTTGCTTTTACAACCTTCTGGTGGCTGCCAGCATTCTTTGGTTTGTAGCCACAAACATCTAATCTTCGAAATTTTCTCTGTCTCAACTTCACATTCCCTTCTTCTTGCTTTTACTTGGATATTTTAAATGCATTTAGACCTAATCCAAAATAATCTTGCTATCTGAAGATCTTTGATCATATTTACAAAGTCTAACTTTTATAAATCCCATTGATTAAGGCTAAATATCTAAGCGGATGATAACTCAGACTGCTACACCATTAAAAGAAAAAAAAATTGACCTGGATTACCACCAGTGCCTGCTGACAGTCCATATGTCTTTTCATCGCTTTATTCTCTTCCAAAGAAATTATAACTAGCCAATATATCTTATATTTTCATTATTAATCTTGTTTTTCTATCNATTAAAAGAAAAAAAAATTGACCTGGATTACCACCAGTGCCTGCTGACAGTCCATATGTCTTTTCATCGCTTTATTCTCTTCCAAAGAAATTATAACTAGCCAATATATCTTATATTTTCATTATTAATCTTGTTTTTCTATCTCATTAGAGTGTTGGCTCTGTGAAACAGGAAATTTTGTCTATTTTTAAACCATTATGGAAGAATAATTTTCACTTAATAGCTCCTCAAAAAATATTTTGTTGAAGAATGAAGGACACAAAGAACAAATAAATACATGAATAACTGTTACAAAGTTTACAGCTTATTTTTAATTACAGAACATTAAATTAGATTCTATAAGTGAATGCAGTAATAGTAAATTTTCACACTTAGAATTGTTCCGAAAAACACTTGTACAATTATTTTCTGGGAATATTCTCAGGGAAATTGTATGTTCAATAATGGATTAGATAAGATATATATGCCTTCCAAATCTAACTGAGGTTATTTGAAACTTTTGTACAAAGTTAAGGCATTTAATATTCTTAAGATCACATAAGACTTCTTTTTTCATCTAGTTGTTATCACTCTAACTTGAAAAGTGAATAATATTCCTTGATTCCATATTCTCTAACTCCTCTTATAAAGTTAGCTATTTTTCTGTCTTCAGTAATATTCAATGTAGAGAGAGAGAGAGAATAAGAGATGATATTCTATGGATTAACATTTATTATTAAATGGTACCAACCACATCAGGTGTCTTGCACTGGGGCTGATGGTGAAAGAAGAGCCAGGATGGCCAAGTGCTAGGTGTTAGAGCCCCAGCAGTGTGAGGAATCCAACCATTCAGGAGAGATGCCTGGTGTTGGATATCAGAATTGAAAAACAGGGACCCTGAGTACAAGGTACCAGAGTCTGAGAGTGAGCAGGATTGTGAGTAAAGTATTTATTTAGAGTGGGAGTGCTCAAGTAAGGGTGGCATAGTTTGAGTTAAATGAAAAGGGCATCTAGGTGGAGAGAAAGCCAGTATGGATATCAGAGTCCAAGTAGGATAAAGAAAGATTCTTTGAAGTGTAGTTTTGTGACACAGATTGCTAGAACACAGATGCAGGAAGGAAGATGTCAACACTTGGTCTTGCTGTGGGTTGTCAAAATCCAAGGATAAAAAGGTTTTTCAAACAACATAGGAGCAGCACAGATATATTAGGCATACCTATGTTAATGTTGCTATAGATCAGTTATTAGGGTCATGGTATAAATTATGCAGAAATATAAAAAAATATATTCCAATGTCACCAGGAACTTTTATAATGCATCTCTTATATGGGATAATAGTATAATGCAGGATAATAGTTTTCTCTCCAGTTGATTATGAAACATGAATGATGGAGTCTTAGACTAGTTTTAAGCATTCAGTGTTTCTAAAATATGTCTAAGTCACCAGTCAGCTATTTGGTAAGATGACACAAAGATCATCTTTAGTTTATTTAGTTTATTTACACAGGCAATGAACAATCCCAAGTGAAATATTTTTAAATTCCATTTATAATAGCATCAAAAAAGGTACAAGACTTGTGCATTAAGCACTACAAAAATTATTGAAAGGAATTACGGAAGATCTAAATAAATGAAATCACATCCTGAAATCACATCAATAGTCATCAGCTGAAAGACTTAACCCCTATCAAAATTACAGGTGGTTGTTGTTGTTTTTTTTAGAAATTGAGAAGTTGACATTCTAATTCATGTAGAAATATAAGGAACTCAGAATAATTGAAACAATTTTGAAAAAAAATTGCTTAAAAGAACAAAGTTAAAATGCATTTCCTGAGTTCAAAACTTACTATAGAGCTAACATAATGAAAACACTGTAGAAGTGTGAGAGGATAAAAGTGAAATTCACTCAGTTGTGCCCAACTCTTGGCAACCTCATGGACTACACAGTCCATGGAATTCTCCAGGCCAGAATACTTGTGGCTCAGCTGGTAAAGAATCTATCTGCATTGCAGAGAACCTGGATTCAGTCCCTGAGTTGGGAAGATACCCTGTAGAAGTACAGTATTCTGGACTGGAGAATTCCATGGACTGTCCAGTCCATGCAGTGTCAAAGTCAGACAGGACTGAGCAACTTTCACTTTCAAGTGGGTAACCTTTCCCTTCTCCAGGAGATCTTCCCAACCCAGAGGATGGAACCCAGGTCTCCCCCATTGCAGGTGGATTCTTTACCAGCTGAGCCATCAAGGAAGCCCAGTGAATGAAGATAACATATTTGCAAGTCATACACTTGCTTATCTAGTACCAAGACATATAGTGTCTAGTATCCCAAATATATTACAACTCAATAATAAAAAGACAATTGACCTCATTAAAGAAAAGGTTGTTGTTGTTAAGTCTCCAAGTAGCCTCTGACTCTTTTGCAAACCTATGGATTGTAGCCCACCAGGTTCCTAGGTCCCTAGGATTTTCCAGGCAAGAATATTGAAGTGGGTTGCCATTTCCTTCTCCAGGGGAACTGCCTGACCCAGAGATTGAACCTGTGTCTCCTGCATTACAGGCAGATTCTTTACCATTGAACCATCTGGGAAACCCATTAAAGAATGGGAAAATTATCTAAATGGATATTTCCACAAACAAGTTATCCAGACAAGCAATATATACTTGAAAATATGCTTACCATTATTAGTCATTACTGAATGCAAACCAAAGTTGTAAAGTGATAATTTACACCCACTAGGACGACTAAAATAAATAAATATATATATATATATATATGAAATCAAATGTGTTTATGAGGAAGGAGAAAATTTGGACATCCTCATATATTTCCTGCTACTTTGGAAAATAACCTGGCAGTTTTTCAAAATGTGAAACATACAGCTACTTCATGACCCAACAATTCTACTGATATACAGTTCAGTTTCACTGTAGAAACAAAATAAATCATCTACCTTCAAAGAGTAACCATAACAACAAAAGAAACCTCTGAAACAGTCCCATAATATTTCTAAAAGACAAATCTAGATTTTACTTGAATGTGCCACAAAGAAGCATAACTTTCCCCTATGAGATAACTGTCATATTGCATTTCATATTTTAATTTTACAGTGGAAATGGATATTTCCCTGATAAAGACATTGTGGCAGCATTATACTAAAGCAAGATAATTTTTTAAAAAATAACAAATCAAGCATGCTTCCTGTAAGAAGAGTCAGTTTTGGTGCCATTACATAAAAAAGAACACCGCAACTTTTTTATTCTCTTGATTACAAGTCAGCCATCCTTATTAGTTATCACCTTTATAGCACAACCTACTGGATATTAACAAAACTGCAGTAACCACAAACCATTCCTTGAGTCAGAGGTAATGAGCAGATTTGTGTGCTAATTACCTAACAATGAGTTTGGTTTTCTAGCATTTCTGCAAGAAACTGCCATCTTTCATCATTTTTTTTCCAACTTTTGTTTTTCTGCAGCCATCACACAATAGAGTTTGACCATCTGGGGTCCCCACATAGAACAGTGTGAAGCATGACATACCTGCTTGAAACATATTCATCTCCTGGTTTAGGAATGATAATAAGAAAAATATGTAACAGGATGTTATCTTTGTCTCCCCCCAAAGGTATGGTGATGTCCCAATCTGCAGGACCTCAGAATGTGACCCTATTTGGAGACAATTTTTTTACAGAAGTTAAGTCAAGTTAAAGTGAGGTCATAGGATAGACTGTAATCCAGTGTAACTGGTGTCCTTCTAAAANCCAATCTGCAGGACCTCAGAATGTGACCCTATTTGGAGACAATTTTTTTACAGAAGTTAAGTCAAGTTAAAGCGAGGTCATAGGATAGACTGTAATCCAGTGTAACTGGTGTCCTTCTAAAAGGGAAAATAGAGACAAACATATGAGGGAAGATGATGGGAACAATCAGAGAGAGAATGCCATCTACAAGCCAAGGAATGCCCGAGGCCACCAAAACCTAGGAGAAATAGCTGAAGCCCATTCTCTCTCACAGCCCTTAGAAGGAGCCAACTCTGCTGACAACTCGATTTCAGACTTCTAGTTTTCAGAATTGTAAGACAATACATTTCTAATGTTTCTGTCACCCAGTTTATGATATTTTCTTATGGCAGCCCCAAGAAACTAATAGGCAGGCTAAGTTTAATTCACTGTATGACACATGAACTTTACTTCAGGAATAGTTCACTTTTGAAAATACTTTACTATAATTCCCATCATCATCTATGGTTTTGAATTAAGACTGCATTTCTATATTTGCCATGTACATTGACTTCTCCTATCTACTGCTAAATTTTCTCATTCTTCATAAAACAATGAAGGAAACTGACTATATACCCTTTGAATAGGAATATCTTTTTTTCATTAAAAATAATTAACAAGAGTATTATTGATTCTAAACAGCTCGTGTGGTAGGCAGCCTTTAAGGCAGCACCCAGTGGTCCCTACCTTATAACATCCATGTTTTTATTTAACCTCCTCTTTGAATACAGGCTAGATTCAGTGACTTGCATCAAAAGAAGTGAATTCAGAAGGAGTAGTGGGACAATGCATTGAAGTTTAGATCACAAAAATCGTGACATCCGTTTCTGACGCTGTCACACTTTCTCTCTTTGGATTGCTCATGCTAGGAGAAGCTACGATGTTGTAAAGAATCCTATTCAGAGACTTCTGCATGATGGGGAAGATCTGAGATCTTAGTTTAATAATCCAGGAGGAACTGAACCCTGCAAGCAACATCTGCCTGACAGCAGATGTTTCATCTCATCAAATCCTAAGATAACACTGCAGCCCTGGGTAACACCCTTCCAACATCCCCATAGGAGACCCTGAACCCCACAGAGATGCCCCACTAAGTGATACCCATATTTCTGACCCACAGATTAAATAATAAGTGGTTACCATTTCAGTTTCTAAATTTGGGAGTGTATTTTTTACACAGAAATATATAAAAATACAAAAGGTATAATTGTTAAACATCTTTCATCTTTGATGAGATCATTATATTTAATTATTATATTACTTTTGAGATTTTATAGAAATAAGTGATGACAATTCTGAGAGTAAAAAGTATTAAAGAGGACTAAGTCTCTAAAATGTTAAAGTTTTAGTCTGTGTTTTCACAATTGCTTCTATTAAATGAGATTTGATTTAGAAACACATTTGCAAAGCTTCATCATAAATGTAAAGAATTTAGAATAACCTACAAGCATACTTTACTTTCTAACACATACCTTAATTTGATTTCTCTCAGATACTGAAATATTAAGTTGTTGATTTCTGTTGCTGATATCATTGTGAATGGAATTGTATTACTTCCAAATATATGCTATTAAGATATTGATAATGTTTTATTTGGTCAAAGGACTCTATATTGCTATTAGTAAGAAGATTAGAAAATTCATAAGGAAATTATTGAGGACAAAGAAATGTGTCACTGGTCAATGAAAGACATGTCCAAAAAAAGAGAAGTATTGCTGCTCTAGTATACTTTTCTGGGGTAGGGATAACAGATTTTAATGGATAACAGATGAAATAAATGTCTTATATTATTCAATCAAAATACCGTAATGAATGTGTTACTTTTCTATTATTGTTGTAACAAATTACCACAAATTTAGTGGCTTAAAACAGCACCAATTATACTATCTTAAAGTTCTGAAGTCAGGACTGTAACATGGTCTAACAGGACAAAAATCAAGGTTTAGGTAGAATGTATTTCTTTCTGGAGACTTTAGAAGTGAAGTGAAGTCACTCAGTCGTGTCTGACTCTTTGCGGGTATACCCTGTGGAATATAGCCCACCAGGCTCCTCTGTCCATGGGATTTTCCAGGCAAGAATACTGGAGTGGGTTGCCATTTCCTTCTCCAGGGGATCTTCCCAATCCAGGAATCAAACCCAGTTCTCCCGCATCGGAGGCAGACGCTTTAACCTCTGAGCCACCAGGGAACCCCAACTACTTCAAATATTTTTAATATCACATTAAAAAGATTTCTCAGTGGCACCCCACTCCAGTAATCTTGCCTGGAAAATCCCATGGATGGAGGAGCCTGGAAGGCTGCAGTCCATGGTATCGCTGAGGGTCGGACACTACTGAGCGACTTCACTTTCACTCTTCACTTTCGTTCATTGGAGAAGGAAATGGCAACCCACTCCAGTGTTCTTTCTTGGAGAATCCCAGGGACAGGGAAGCATGGTGGACTGCCATCTCTGGGGTCACACAGAGTCGGACACGACTGAAGTGACTTAGCAGTAGCACAACACTTTAAGTAAGTTTAATAAAATATAATAAATTTCCCAACAGTCTTAGTAGATTAAAAAAATAAACATTGCTATTATAAATCATTTTAGACAAAGCTAATAGCTGAAGTTTCTGTTTCTCTTTTCACTAGAAATCACAAAGATAATCATATTGATCAACATTTTTAAAAATCTGTAATTTTAATAAGAATAACTGATTTCCTTTTAAAGAAAATTTAAAAAGGAATTAGCAACATATTAAAAAACATATCATTAAATATTATACTGTAGAAATGGATATTAAAATACAAATCATAAAAAATAAGGGTGTATGAAAAGTTCACAGCTTATTGTCTATTTTCCAGGTGATACTTTCTGGCCCATTAATATCATAGCAGTGTAAGTTTAAGACAGATCTGTCAATATCCACTGTACAATATTCATACTGGAAACTTTGGTCTATTGTAGTTCCACATATAAAAAATATAAGTTGAGCCACTGTAGAAAATGACTGGTATCAGAGGTAACATCAAACAATTAAATCAGCCTCAGAAGGCACAGCTCTAATTGCATCAAGGCTGCTTATAAAATATCACTCTTCCCTTTTAGTGATATTTCAGTTCAGATCAGTTCAGTTGCTCAGTCGTGTCCACCTCTTTGCAACCCCACGAACTGCAGCACCCCAGGCTTCCCTGTCCATTACCAACTCCCGGAGTTCACTCAAACTCAAGTCCATCGAGTCGGTGATGCCATCCAGCAATCTCATCCTCTGTCATCCCCTTCTCCTCCTGCCTGCCCCCAATGCCTCCCAGCATCAGAGTCTTTTCCAATGAGTCAACTCTTCACATGAGGTGGCCAAAGTACTGGAGTTTCAGCTTTAGCATCAGCCCTTCCAATGAACACCCAGGGTTGATCTCCTTCAGAATGGACTGGTTGGATCTCCTTGCAATCCAAGGGACTCTCAAGAGTCATCTCCAGCACCACAGTTCAAAAGCATCAATTCTTCGGCGCTCAGCTTTCTTCACAATCCAACTTTCACAACCGTACATGACCACTGGAAAAACCACAGCCTTGACTGGACAGACCTTTGTGGCAAAGTAATGTCTCTGCTTTTAAATATGCTATCTAAGTTAGTGATATTTAGTGATATATAAACTATCACTCAGTGATATTATTCCTTTTGCTCCAAATAAATGGAAATACTACAGGATATATTTTGAAAAGTGTTTGAATTTAAACTATATTTTCCCACCAAAAATGTTTCACTGTACTTTTAACCAAGATAACATAAACCCCAAACCCATCCATATCATTATGAAAGTCATCATAATATAATTTAATTTTATTTTTTGTTTATGAAAATATATATTTGTGTTATTTTAACCAGTTTATTACTGATAGTAACTTCTTTACATTTTACTCTATGCAGAAGGAAAGAAAATAACATTTGGAGAAAATGGTAACTACTATTAAAATAAATTTAATTATATATATACTGCAGGGAAGCAGAAAAAGAACATTAATAAAAGATTTTTAAACACAAAGTTAGAACTAAATATGTGTGGAAAATGGAAGGAAAACCTTTTAATAAAGAAGATAGAGAGTTAACACTTCTAAATTTTAAGGGAGAATTTTTTATATTTCTGAGAGGAGAGAAAAGGAATCAAATTAGGGTGCCATTTTTAAGAATGAGGTAACATTTTATTTGAAATGTCACTGTTGATAATTTCTAGAAATTGCATAATTTCAAACTCTTTAAACATGTGATTTAAAAATATGTATGACAAGTTCAAAATGCTCAAGGAAGTTAGATAGTTTTTAAAATTTTTCAAAAAGTTCTTACTCATCAGTGTGTCAAATTCAGTTTTGAGTCATTAGTTACAGACACCAACTCTCATGTTTTCCACCAAAGTCTCTATATCTTATTCTGTAGCTGCAAATCTTTTGAAATCATGTCTCTATTAACCCTCAATAACATTAAGATTTATTGATCCTAATTTTTATTTTTATTTTTTGATGAGCTCTGACTCTTTGTAAAAATAGAAATTACATGACATTTACTTTTTTCTAGAGGTCTTTGAAAGACTAATGATCACTTATTTTTAATAGAATAAAATTAAATTAAATCTACCTTGCAATTACCACAAGGATTCATTACACCCTGTATAAATCTGATACATTATGGGATCTTAGTGATATTATTTCTATATGTTGAACCATTTTTCTATTTATTGTCTTATTGCTATTTAAACTGTTAATCATCATTATTATTATTCAGTCATTACTCATAAATTATTCCCACTTATGTTAACATAGATTTATAATACAATAAGAAAACAGAATGATGCTGTTTCTTAGAAGAATCACAGAGTAATGAAATAAATTATCACCAATTCAACAATTTTTAGTGTTGTTGCAGGCTAAAGTATTGCAACTGATTTCAAGAAACCATAAAAAATGATTGGAAGCCTCACATATTTATGGTCTGTTTCTCAACTTTCTTTGAACACAATTAAAATTCACAATTTGATAATTTCTGTTCTTAAAGTCAAAGAAAAGTACAATTATCAGTAGAAAACATTTTACGGTAATTAGCTTAATCTTAAAATGAATACAAAAGGCATTACTGGCTGTAGACTCTAAAGATGGTGAAATCAATGGTTTAAGTGAAATTTCAGACTAAATCCCTTTCAACGATGATAACCTGCATGACTTTTTTCAAACTCAACAATTGACATGTGAAAATAGGTGTAAAAACAAAGAGAAAATATGTCATTCTTTTTAGGTAGTCATTCACAGGAAAAACTTCATCATGTGGTATTTTGCCTGGAGCATCCCATTTTGATAAAAGAGGACAGCACTTCTTGATCTTCTTGATGAAACTTTAATGACATTTTATGATGAAAATATGATGGGTTTTTTCCCATTCTTTTATTATATTTGTGCCAAAATTTACTTGATAGAGTTTTTAAGTGGGCAAGCAATGAAATTAAGTGAGTCTACAAACAGAAAATCAGAAGATAACTTTAAAATAAAATAATTAAATGGTTATGTCACTTAAGTACTACTTATAAACCAATAAATTAAAATATTTTGCAATTATGGAACAAAGATGGCATGCTCTATACAACAAAATTATGAGCTATCCAATGTTTCAAAAATATTTCTCCAGTATGAAGGTGTATATGTCAAGGTGTGATATTTATTGTATTGATTTAATAACTTTCAAATATTAAGACATATGTTAGTGTGTTCTCATTTGTACTTTGAGATTCATAAATGTTAGGTGAAAACTTGATTGAAAGGATTGTAATACATAAATCAAAAGTATTTAATTTGTTACCATTAGCTTCTTGATCTCTGCTTTGCTGGTGGCTCAGATGGTAAAGAATCTGCCTGCAATGCAGGAGACCCAGGTTCGATCCCTGGATCAGAAAGATCCCTGGGGAAGGGCATGGCAACCTACTCCAGTTTTCTTGTCTGGAGAGTTCCATGGACAGAGGAGCCTAGCAGACTACAGTCCATGGGATCGCATAGAGTCAGACAGGAATGAGCAACTGACACTTTCTTGACCTGTGTTTTAACATATCTATCTCCTTCTCACCAGGGCTTTCCTGGTGGCTCAGATGGTAAAGAATCTGCCTGCAACGTGGGAGACCTGGATTCTATCCCTGGGTTGGGAAGATCCCCTGGAGAAGGACACGGCAACCCACTCCAATATCCTTGCCTGGAGAACTATATAGACAGAGGAGCTTGGTAGGCTGCAGTCCATGGGGTTGCGAAGAGTCTGACAACCGAGCAACTTCACTTTCACTTTNGTTTCTCTTTTCACTAGAAATCACAAAGATAATCATATTGATCAACATTTTTAAAAATCTGTAATTTTAATAAGAATAACTGATTTCCTTTTAAAGAAAATTTAAAAAGGAATTAGCAACATATTAAAAAACATATCATTAAATATTATACTGTAGAAATGGATATTAAAATACAAATCATAAAAAATAAGGGTGTATGAAAAGTTCACAGCTTATTGTCTATTTTCCAGGTGATACTTTCTGGCCCATTAATATCATAGCAGTGTAAGTTTAAGACAGATCTGTCAATATCCACTGTACAATATTCATACTGGAAACTTTGGTCTATTGTAGTTCCACATATAAAAAATATAAGTTGAGCCACTGTAGAAAATGACTGATATCAGAGGTAACATCAAACAATTAAATCAGCCTCAGAAGGCACAGCTCTAATTGCATCAAGGCTGCTTATAAAATATCACTCTTCCCTTTTAGTGATATTTCAGTTCAGATCAGTTCAGTTGCTCAGTCGTGTCCACCTCTTTGCAACCCCACGAACTGCAGCACCCCAGGCTTCCCTGTCCATTACCAACTCCCGGAGTTCACTCAAACTCAAGTCCATCGAGTCGGTGATGCCATCCAGCAATCTCATCCTCTGTCATCCCCTTCTCCTCCTGCCCCCAATGCCTCCCAGCATCAGAGTCTTTTCCAATGAGTCAACTCTTCGCATGAGGTGGCCAAAGTACTGGAGTTTCAGCTTTAGCATCAGCCCTTCCAATGAACACCCAGGGTTGATCTCCTTCAGAATGGACTGGTTGGATCTCCTTGCAATCCAAGGGACTCTCAAGAGTCATCTCCAGCACCACAGTTCAAAAGCATCAATTCTTCGGCGCTCAGCTTTCTTCACAATCCAACTTTCACAACCGTACATGACCACTGGAAAAACCACAGCCTTGACTGGACAGACCTTTGTGGCAAAGTAATGTCTCTGCTTTTAAATATGCTATCTAAGTTAGTGATATTTAGTGATATATAAACTATCACTCAGTGATATTATTCCTTTTGCTCCAAATAAATGGAAATACTACAGGATATATTTTGAAAAGTGTTTGAATTTAAACTATATTTTCCCACCAAAAATGTTTCACTGTACTTTTAACCAAGATAACATAAACCCCAAACCCATCCATATCATTATGAAAGTCATCATAATATAATTTAATTTTATTTTTTGTTTATGAAAATATATATTTGTGTTATTTTAACCAGTTTATTACTGATAGTAACTTCTTTACATTTTACTCTATGCAGAAGGAAAGAAAATAACATTTGGAGAAAATGGTAACTACTATTAAAAATCTTTTATTAATNATAATATAATTTAATTTTATTTTTTGTTTATGAAAATATATATTTGTGTTATTTTAACCAGTTTATTACTGATAGTAACTTCTTTACATTTTACTCTATGCAGAAGGAAAGAAAATAACATTTGGAGAAAATGGTAACTACTATTAAAATAAATTTAATTATATATATACTGCAGGGAAGCAGAAAAAGAACATTAATAAAAGATTTTTAAACACAAAGTTAGAACTAAATATGTGTGGAAAATGGAAGGAAAACCTTTTAATAAAGAAGATAGAGAGTTAACACTTCTAAATTTTAAGGGAGAATTTTTTATATTTCTGAGAGGAGAGAAAAGGAATCAAATTAGGGTGCCATTTTTAAGAATGAGGTAACATTTTATTTGAAATGTCACTGTTGATAATTTCTAGAAATTGCATAATTTCAAACTCTTTAAACATGTGATTTAAAAATATGTATGACAAGTTCAAAATGCTCAAGGAAGTTAGATAGTTTTTAAAATTTTTCAAAAAGTTCTTACTCATCAGTGTAAGTCAAATTCAGTTTTGAGTCATTAGTTACAGACACCAACTCTCATGTTTTCCACCAAAGTCTCTATATCTTATTCTGTAGCTGCAAATCTTTTGAAATCATGTCTCTATTAACCCTCAATAACATTAAGATTTATTGATCCTAATTTTTATTTTTATTTTTTGATGAGCTCTAACTCTTTGTAAAAATAGAAATTACATGACATTTACTTTTTTCTAGAGGTCTTTGAAAGAATAATGATCACTTATTTTTAATAGAATAAAATTAAATTAAATCTACCTTGCAATTACCACAAGGATTCATTACACCCTGTATAAATCTGATACATTATGGGATCTTAGTGATATTATTTCTATATGTTGAACCATTTTTCTATTTATTGTCTTATTGCTATTTAAACTGTTAATCATCATTATTATTATTCAGTCATTACTCATAAATTATTCCCACTTATGTTAACATAGATTTATAATACAATAAGAAAACAGAATGATGCTGTTTCTTAGAAGAATCACAGAGTAATGAAATAAATTATCACCAATTCAACAATTTTTAGTGTTGTTGCAGGCTAAAGTATTGCAACTGATTTCAAGAAACCATAAAAAATGNCATAAATTATTCCCACTTATGTTAACATAGATTTATAATACAATAAGAAAACAGAATGATGCTGTTTCTTAGAAGAATCACAGAGTAATGAAATAAATTATCACCAATTCAACAATTTTTAGTGTTGTTGCAGGCTAAAGTATTGCAACTGATTTCAAGAAACCATAAAAAATGATTGGAAGCCTCACATATTTATGGTCTGTTTCTCAACTTTCTTTGAACACAATTAAAATTCACAATTTGATAATTTCTGTTCTTAAAGTCAAAGAAAAGTACAATTATCAGTAGAAAACATTTTACGGTAATTAGCTTAATCTTAAAATGAATACAAAAGGCATTACTGGCTGTAGACTCTAAAGATGGTGAAATCAATGGTTTAAGTGAAATTTCAGACTAAATCCCTTTCAACGATGATAACCTGCATGACTTTTTTCAAACTCAACAATTGACATGTGAAAATAGGTGTAAAAACAAAGAGAAAATATGTCATTCTTTTTAGGTAGTCATTCACAGGAAAAACTTCATCATGTGGTATTTTGCCTGGAGCATCCCATTTTGATAAAAGAGGACACACTTCTTGATCTTCTTGATGAAACTTTAATGACATTTTATGATGAAAATATGATGGGTTTTTTCCCATTCTTTTATTATATTTGTGCCAAAATTTACTTGATAGAGTTTTTAAGTGGGCAAGCAATGAAATTAAGTGAGTCTACAAACAGAAAATCAGAAGATAACTTTAAAATAAAATAATTAAATGGTTATGTCACTTAAGTACTACTTATAAACCAATAAATTAAAATATTTTGCAATTATGGAACAAAGATGGCATGCTCTATACAACAAAATTATGAGCTATCCAATGTTTCAAAAATATTTCTCCAGTATGAAGGTGTATATGTCAAGGTGTGATATTTATTGTATTGATTTAATAACTTTCAAATATTAAGACATATGTTAGTGTGTTCTCATTTGTACTTTGAGATTCATAAATGTTAGGTGAAAACTTGATTGAAAGGATTGTAATACATAAATCAAAAGTATTTAATTTGTTACCATTAGCTTCTTGATCTCTGCTTTGCTGGTGGCTCAGATGGTAAAGAATCTGCCTGCAATGCAGGAGACCCAGGTTCGATCCCTGGATCAGAAAGATCCCTGGGGAAGGGCATGGCAACCTACTCCAGTTTTCTTGTCTGGAGAGTTCCATGGACAGAGGAGCCTAGCAGACTACAGTCCATGGGATCGCATAGAGTCAGACAGGAATGAGCAACTGACACTTTCTTGACCTGTGTTTTAACATATCTATCTCCTTCTCACCAGGGCTTTCCTGGTGGCTCAGATGGTAAAGAATCTGCCTGCAACGTGGGAGACCTGGATTCTATCCCTGGGTTGGGAAGATCCCCTGGAGAAGGACACGGCAACCCACTCCAATATCCTTGCCTGGAGAACTATATAGACAGAGGAGCTTGGTAGGCTGCAGTCCATGGGGTTGCGAAGAGTCTGACAACCGAGCAACTTCACTTTCACTTTCACTTCCTTCTCAGAGAATATCTCTGAAAAACACCTTGTCAGAAACAACCAGTCTTCCTCCTTGTCCATCTCTATGGAACAATGGGTGTATACTTACTTAAGTAACTGTGAAGAAAGCTGAGCACCGAAGTATTGATGCTTTTGAACTGTGGTGTTGGAGAAGACTCTTGAGAATCCCGTGGACTGTAAGGAGATCCAACCAGTCCATTCTGAAGGGGATCAGCCCTGGGATTTCTTTGGAAAGATTGATGCTAAAGCTAGTACCTTGGCCACCTCATGCAAAGAGTTGACTCATTAGAAAACACTCTGATGCTGGGAGGGATTGGGGGCAGGAGGAAAAGGGGACAACAGAGGATGAGATGGCTGGATGGCATCACCGACTCGATGGACATGAGTCTGAGTGAACTCCAGGAGTTGGTGATGGACAGGGAGGCCTGGCATGCTGCGATTCATGGGGTTGCAAAGAGTTGGACACGACTGAGTGTCTGAACTGAACTGAACTGAACTGAAGTAACATATGCTCTTGAAACTATGATTTAGCCAAAAAAAAAGAACTATTCCTTTTCCAAAACGAAGTTACTAGACATCAGTGAACCAAATAATTCACTTTGGAACTTCTCTGATGCATTAAAAAAAAAGTAATGACGATAATATATTTTCAGAGAGTAGAGACCAAGACTAAGAATCAAGATTCTTGGGTCTTCAGCCCTGCAGTGATATGTCCAACCTTGGAACACATCATTTGAATTCTGTAAGACTAAATTTATATTTCTGTGTTTTTTTTTAAATAAATACTGATAAAAATAATATATGCTTATTCTGGCAAATTTTGAAAATGAATAATGATATAAAAAGAAAATATAAATCACTTACCCAGAGATAACTGCTATTAATATTTTGACATATTCCTTCCATTCTTTTCTTCTAATGAACATGCCAATTTATACCCTTTCCTTCCACTTGTAAGCCTTTTCACATCTCTCAAATATTCTTTTAGAGTCCCATTTTTATTATATGAATAAATATGCCAACACATATTATGTAATGTATTTATCCTTTTTCATATTTTGGACATTTAGATGGCTTCCAATTTTTTTACTATTATATATAATAGTCAGATGGAAATCTCTATACATAAATCATTGAGTTTATGACTACTTACTTANATTGCAGTATTCTTCGACGGTCCTTGGTAGCTCAGAAGGTAAAGAATCCACCTGCAGTGCAGGAGATCTGGGTTCAGTCCCTGGGTTGGGAAGATCATCTGGAGGAAGGCATGACAACCCACTCCAGTAATCTTGCCTGGAGAATCCCCATGGACAGAGGAGAGTCATTGTACCATGTGGGAGTCAAGGGAATAAGGGAGTCATACATGATTGAGGGACTAAGCACAGCATAGCACAGCAGAGCTCTGAAGAGTCATTGTACCATGTGGGAGTCAAGGGAATAAGGGAGGAAAAGGGTTTACCACAGGGGATAATTTGCATATCCCCGTGAGGCATGACTAACAGTGAGAAAATAGGCAGCTTTACCTAGTGATCTGGACTACTGAAGAAGAGCTCCATCAGCATTTTTTAAATTAGAAATTACAGAATAACATTCAGACTAGTTTATGCAAGGAAAAATATAGTGATTCATTATGTTCTAGTCTAAGGTCAGGAAAGGTAAACTCTAAGGCCTTTGATTATATTTTCTCTACCTGGTTTTTTCCATCTTCAAAATGGGAAAAATATTAGCATTTTGCCTTATAGAGTGTTTGTGAAAACTGAATAAACTGGCATATGTAATGTACTAATNTTCTGTGAACCTAAAACTGATCCAGAAACTCTATTTTTTAAAAAAGCGTTAGAATAGGAAAAAGAATTTCTACATATCATTTAATCAGTTTTCTCAACTGTGAGATTTTATCACATTTTATCTTATAATTTTCCCATCTATATTTAGGTGGATATGTGCTAAGTTGCTTCCGTCCCATCATGTCTGACTCTTTGTGACCCTATGAACTGTAGACTGCCAGGCTCCCCTGTCTGTAGGATTCTCCAGGCAAGAATACTGGAGTGGGTTGCCATGCCCTCCTCCAGGGTTCTTCCTGACCCAGGGATCAATTCCACACCTTTAACATCTCCTGCATTGGCAGGCAGGTTCTTTACAATTAGTGCCACCTGGAAAGCTTCTTATCTGTATTTATACATGATATTTTCCTGAACCATTTGAGGGTCACTTGCTAAAATGATTCTCCATTATCCCTTCATAATTGAATGTTTATTCCATAAAATGACACCTTCCTGATTAACAATGGAAGTATAAAGTCAGGAAATTAACAAAGATATGTTAACAATCAAATTCAGAGCTTATTCATACTTATCTGTTTTTTTCCCCATAGGTCCAAGAGCTAATTCAACAGCACATGTTGTACCTGGATGAGATATATCTTTAGTTTTATTCATTTTTTCCCCTGCTTTCCTTATTCTTTATCTTCACATTTTAAAAATGTATAGGTCAACCACTTTCTACAATGTCCCTCAATTCAGGTTGAAGTGATGTTTCCTCAGAGTTATGCTCAGATCATGCATGTTATCAGGAAAATCACTGAGGTACTACTGAGTTCTTTTCAACGTATCACATAAGAGACACATGTCCTGTACTCGATGATATTAACTTTTCTTTCCAGAGGCAGATAGTGTCTATAAAATTTCTCCACTATAAAGTTAATAATTATTTTGTACTTAATAACTAATAAGTAATTGATAGCTATTTTGTGAGGAAAAAAACATTTTCTTTGTAAAATTTTTACTTCCTTGGTTTAGCACTCACTAATAATTGCCTGAAGCAATTATTGCTGTGATAATTTCCAAATAGCAATTCCTTAATTTTGCCATAAGTTGTATTTATTCATTGGTATTACACCATTAAGGAAAGCTTTCCCTTCTCCTTTTAAACACTTGTTTATATATTTACTCCTTTTTAAATATATACTGGTGTGACTTTAGAGATTCTTATTTTATTCAGAGAGTTATCTTTTGTTATTATCTTACTTTATTTTGATGCTTGAAGGGTCTCAAATTTGGTCAGCAGCAATCTTCTCAAGCTCATTTTTACATCTTTTCAATGTAATTTTTGTGAGAGCAATTCCTTAGCTTCTGCTACTCTCTCTTTCTAGTTCTGGTACAGCTGATTCTCCAAAGAGTCTTGGTTTATTTTAGTAGAATGTGTGTGTGTTTTTGCTCATTCATACCCAATTCATGTCCAGCTCATTCATGTCCAACCCCATGAACTGTAGTGCACCAGGCTTCTCTGTCTATGGAACTTTCCAGGCAAGAGTACTAGATCATGTTGCCATTTCCTACTGCAGGGATCAGACTTGCATCTCTTGTGTCTCCTGTATTGGCAGGCAGATTCTTTATCACTGTGCCAAATGGGAAAACATCATTTAAAAATAAGAGAGCTAGATGCTAACAGTGATCATTGCTATTGAGGGCTTACTTGTTTTTTTAATTGACATTTGGTTGATATATAATGTTATGTTAATTTCTGGTGTGCAGCATAGTGACTCAGTTATACACACATATATATTTATTACACACATCCATATATTACATACATATATATATTCTTTTCATATCCTTCTCTACTATGTTATTACAGGATATTGACTATAGTTCCTTATGTTATATATTAGGACTTTGTTACAGAGGATTCATTGCTTCTAAATTCTTCAAGTTGACAGAGGAAGAAAATATATATCCTAAATGCATAGCTCTGCAGGCACACACACATATATCTACATATTTATATCTGTATAGCTCTTGATAGATCCATCTAAAACTATGATTTCTTTTGGATATCTTCAGTTCAAATTCAAAGGTTTATTTTTGCCTCTGTTTTTGTCTCCCACAATTGTATAACTCCTCTTCTTTTCCATGAGAAACCTGACTTTATCTTCAGTCTTACATATTTACTCAAAACTTCCCCACCATACAACAAATTTCCTAATCACATACAGCTCCACCAGCCAAATACTCAGCTCCAACAGGGATGGGAGGGGGAGATTTTTCCACTCCTTAACTTTTTTGACTCCTTAAAATGTAACCTTAAGCAAGTTCATAGTAATTGATTAAGTCAAAGAGTAAACACTTTTATATATATATTTTTTAAAGTCCATTATTACTCTGATGATTTTATCTAACATAATTATATTTTTATAATAATTTTATGAAATAACCTAGTTTCTAGTTTCATAATAGGAACTTAAGAAATATTTATTAAACAGTTAATAGGATTAAAATTCTGACTGGTATGCTTGTCATATATTTTGCCACTTGTCTTACTTGTTTCCATCACTTCCTATAAAGAATCAACAATTTGCTTAATATTCCAATAATTTTATTGGAAGCAATGAATGTTTTTAAAGTATTTCATGGGTTATGAAAATGTCCTGGTTATTGTGAAATAGAGCATCTCCTGGAACAATGAGGGAAAAAAAATCTGGAGAGAATTATGAAATATTCTAGAAAAAAATTAATAGATAAATAGCCAAGATAAGCAACTGCTACCATATGCTGGGCATTGATTCTATGTGAGTGTTAGTCATTCAGTAGTATCTGACACTTTGTGATCCCATGGACTATATATAGCCCTCCAGGCTCCTCTCTCCATGGAATTTTCCAAGCAAGAGTACTAGTGTGGGTGGCCATGCCCTTCTCTGGGGAACCTTCCCAACTCAGGGATAGAACTCGAATCTTCTACATTACAGGCACATTTTTTACCCTCTGAGCCACCATACTGGAGATTCTATATTGGTTCTATAATAAGTATGAAACTGAAAGTTTAGTTGTACATCCTCTGTACAGTAACTATTATTGTGATTAAAGATGAAAAAACACAGATAGAGATCTAATAACTTGTATAAGGTTACCCAGTAACTGAAGGACTGAAGCAGAATTCAAATGCAGGCACTTCTAACTCCAAAAACTGTGCATTTAGCATTCTCTTTGAAATGATAAGGATCAAATTATCAAATACTATTTTTTAGGCTGTGACAGGCAATATCTTGTTTGCAACTACTTTGGGGCTCAAATATTGACCATAATAAAATATATTTTCTTCCTCAAGGCATGCAACTGGAAAATATCCTGGGCCAGCCTCATAGAGAAAAACATAATTCAGGTTATAAATTTAAACATGGATGGAAGCTCATTTGGAAAATAAAGAAAGTAAAAAGAAAAGGGGTTATGCATTTGTAACTTAAAGGTGCGAGGAGTTAAATGCTCTTGGTCCAGTCCTAGTCATGGCTTACTTTTCTCATTTAAACTTGACACTTCAAGCATACAATTATTATAAAAATTGAAAAATCAAATGGGTATGGCTTTCATTTATTTATGTAATGAGAGAGAGTCTAAAAAAAGTATAAGAACTAGGATCCATCCAAACTGGACTCCTTTATGTGAACATGGACCAAGCCATTTCCAGCTTCAAGGTCTTTGAATGTGCTGAGCATATATTCTACATCAATTCCTCTGTTTCTGTATGATCATCTTTATATCATTTGGGCCCCAGAAATAAACATTTCAACACCTGGGCCTTCTCTTCAAAGCCTATCAAAAGACAATCTCTAACTCCCAGTCCCTGTTAATGAAAGTGTGATATTAGACATTGCATTGGCTTATTTAAAGTGATTTGCTTTTAATTTTTTACTACATTGTTTATCAACTAAAACTATAGGTACTATCATATGCTTTGAAATTTTATGTTTCAATTATCAGTACTTAGCATGATATCTGGGATACAGAGCTGGATACATAGCTGAAGATATGAAATAGATATATAAATATGATAAAAATTAATTATTGAGTTAGTAAGATCTGTTTAATAGTCTGTCCTTATAAAGCTTCCAAAAGTTGAAATATTAAATTAAGACTAACTAGGTATGTTCTTTGTATAAGTGCAAAATAGATTATTTTAGACCTGTGGACTAGGTATCATTTTTGGCATAACTAAAATCATGCCATCCGGTCCCATCACTTCATGGCAAATAGATGGGGAAACAGTGACAGACTTTGTTTGGGGGGGGGGCGGGTTCCAAAATCATTGCAGGTGGTGACTGCAAACGTGAAATTAGAAGATGCTTGCTCCTTGGAAGAAAAACTATGACCAACCTGGATAGCATATTAAAAAGCAGAGACATTACTTTGCCAACAAAAGTCCATCTAGTCAAAGCTATGGTTTTTCCAGTAGTCATGTATGGATGTGAGAGTTGGACTATAAAGAAAGCTGAATGCCGAAAAATTGATGCCTTTGAACTGTGATGTTGAAGATCCAACCAGTCCATCCTAAAGCAAATCAACCTTGAATACTCATTGAAAGGACTGACTGATACTTAAGCTGAAACTCCAATACTTTGGCCACCTGATTGTGAAGAACCAACACTTTGCAAAAGTTCCTGATGCTCAGAAAATTGAAGGCAGAATGAAAAGGGGCCAACAGAGAATGAGATGGTTGGATGGCATCACCAATTCTATGGACATGAGTTTGAGCAAGCTCCTGGAGTTGGTGTAGGACAGGAAAGCCTGGCATGCTGCAATCCATGGGGTTGTAGAGGCAGACATGACTGAGCGATTGAATTGAATTGAACAATCAGTGGAAAATACCTAGTCAGAATTTTAAACATTAACTTCTGAATTGATGCTATAAAGCACTGCATCTGAAGAGTAAGTTGTTTTTGTTTTTTGGCATATATGTCAGTTTTTTAGTATTTTAACTAAAGATGATTTAATAAAATTATAGGCTAAAAGAAAATAAACCCATCTCAGGGCATGCCCTATGTAATATCCTGGTTACAAAGGCTATGACTGCAACTGACAACTCCGTGTGATTAATCTGAGAAATGTCATAATGAGACAATACATGCAGGGGCTTATTGTTATCATAATTCCTAAATATGAATGCCCAAAATAACTCTGGTATAATTAACTGTTGGTAACTTGTTAAAACTGTACAAGTTTGTAGCTCTGAAAATATAAAATCATGATTTGGGTAAAAGTTCTATGGAATCCAGATAATCTGTTTATCTAATCCATTTAAAATTTAACATTTAGGGAATAATGACAATCATTATATGTCCTAAAATGAAAAAAAAATATTTTTCTCAAAATTCTATTTTAAAATCTTCTAGTATTTATTTTCTTCTCAAAATTCTATAACACTTTCTTGATTTTCCACAAATTGAAAAGCTACTAAGAATTATTGAAAATGTGAATAATGCATATACTAAAAACAAACTTTCTATAGAAAATACTGTGGTATCTATATAATCTAAAATTTTCTGACCATGTAACTCAAATAGACTTTGTTGTAACCCTTCTGTACTTACTTTATGATATAGTTTATCACAGGTTTCATTAAAAATATTTTAATAATTGTCTTTGACATAAGCATTTTTCATAGATTGTTATTTCCCTCTGAAAATCTGATTGAATTGATCAATCAGGCTGATTTCAGCTACAGGTAATAGAAAAACCATAACTTAACTCCTTTAAATATTAATTGCATTTATTATCTCACATTAAAAGAAGCTCACAGATAAGTTAATTAAGCAGCTTACTAACATTATAAATTAGGTTTTTTCTATTTGTCTTTATGCCAACCTCATATGTTAGCTTAATCTAAACATGTTTTCCATTCGTGATATCAAAATGGTTGACGTGGACCATGAGCCTGCTGTACTCAACATTTCATATCATATTTATACAAGTCATCCAGCAGAGTCCCTAAATGCACATGCAACTGACTAAGTTTGATTCCATATTCACTCATAAATGAGTCACTGGCAAGAAAAATATAATTACTTGGTTAGAATAGATTCATCAGAACTGACCCCTTAAAGGACAATGTCATAATCCAGTGAAGGTAGATTATTGAAAAAATTCAGGGTTTTATAAACAAAAACTAATAGAGACTGCTATTGAACTGGCAACAAACTACTTCAGTGACTCTTAAGTGAATACATACAATAACAAAATGAAATTTGATAAATCCCACATTCAAAAAATAACTGATGTAATTTGCTCTAAGTTAGTGACAGGGTTACTACAATGAGATTTCACTGCTTTCCTGCCTTCAGTTTTCTATCTTTAATTTGTGTCACTAGGTTTCTCCAGCTGGCAACCATATTTTAAGCTGCACCCCAGAGAGGTCAAGAATTGCCTTCAGTCTTCATTAACATGCAGTATGTATTTGAGTAGTTTTATTATTTGTATATTTTGCTGATATTTATACTCAGTTCATAATGAACTTTTGTAGGTGAGATTGTATGATTTACAATATTTACTCTGGCTCTGTAATGGTTTTATTATGCAGGCACGGTTAAGGTAATAAAACTAGAGCACCACCTCACCTTGAGAGCCTCTTGCTGTGGTTAAAGGCTTTTTATTAAATTTTTTGTGGCCACGGTAGTTAGCGCCAGTGACAAAATTCCCCCATGGAACGAGATTCTGGGGGTTTGTTCATGGCAGATGAGATGATACAATTCTCCTTTTCCCATTGTTGGATGTAGTGTTTTCTGAAACCAGGTCTGAAACATGAAAGGTTATTTTTGCTGAATGTCATACACTAGCACATTTGTCCAGCTACAATGAGAAACCCTTTAACAATGAAGATGTGTATTATTCCAATGACATTTCAGGAAATGAAACTCAAATTTGCTGACAGTAAGCTGTACTTTCTTGGAGTTGGCGTCTTCCAAATTTTCTTGCATCATATAAAAAAGGTCAACTGTGGATAAAACTGGAGAGCAGTCATTTATCATATTTCTCCCTCTGCAAATCTTCTAAGGGTTAATGGCATCAAAAGCTTTTTGACTTAAATCTTTGCCCCCCTTTTCATTCTCTGTGTTTCAGTGCTGTGTTACTGTCTCTAATCACAAAGAGAAATCTCTATGAAAGAGCATATTTACTGCAATATCTTTTGTATTCCTTTTCATATATTTGCAGACCAATTTCATACAGGCATACAGAACCTAAAACAAGACTTTTAATGCAGATATGTTACTGAAATGCTACATATATTTTTAAGACATTTTGTAGATTATGTTTTGAAAGTTGTACATATCCTGAAACTCACAATAGAGATCTCCCTCCTTATTACTTCATCCATATTGTCTGAATTTTGACCATTCTAACTACTTTAAATGATATTTCATCTGTTTTTATAAAATATCAAAAAATATGAAAAAGAGCATATCTTTCCCTCCATTCAGCTTTTTGACAATGGCTAATAGCAGTTTAGTTGATTTTCAGTTTAGTTCTGCAGCCATTTATTAAGTTTGTACTCAGATCATGACATAGTCTTAGATACTGTGAGAAATACTAAAATGAGTAATGATGAGAAGCATATGTTCCAAAAGGGAGATAAAAAACAGACATATGATTTACCTAAGTCTACCAAGACAGCTATTAATAAGTGACATAAATGGTCTATGAGTTGAAGATTGTCATCTATACCACTCACTGTTAGTCACTCAGTCATATCTGACTCATCAGCCCCATGGACTGCAGTCTGTCAGGCTCCTTGATCCATGGAATTCTCCAGGAAAATATACTGGAGTGGTAGCCATTCCCTTCTCCAAGAAATCTTCACAATCCAGGAGTCTAACCTCAGTCTCCTGCATTGTAAGCAGATTCTTTATCATTTGAGCCACCAGGGAAGCCACTTACTAGATGGAAAATTACATGAAACATTTTGTTACTGTTTAATGGATCAAATCATTGGTTTCATTAGCACTGGAGGAGTCTAGCACGTTGTCCCTAGAGCTAGGAAAAGAGGAAGGTGATAGTTCCCTTTGGGATTAAATCTTGGTAGCACAGTGGTAGAGAGCCTGTCTGCCATTGCAGGGGCATAAGAGATGTGGGTTTGATCCCTGGGTTGGAAAGATCCCCTGGAGGAGGAAATGACAGCCTCTTCCAGTATTCTTGCCTGGAGAATGCCACGGACAGAAGAGCCTGGTACACTACAAACCATAGGGTCACAAAGAGTCAGACATGACTGAAGTGACTTAACACACATAAAGTCAAGAGAAGAAATAGATTCCCTGGACAGTAGGAGTCTGTTGAAAATGCTAATATATAAGTGAAGGATTTATTTTATCAAAAAGGGAAACCATAGAAAGAGTCAGAGACACTTAAATTCAGTGGTTAATTCCACAATTGGCTGAGTGGATGTATTACATGCATTAACCATAGGAATTTGAATATTTCTTATTCTGATATCCAGTTTATCATAAGGATAGAGCTGAATGTAAATCACAGGAGCCCATAAGTATCACTTCCCACTTATTGACAAGATAGCAAATACCATCAGATGGCTATGGCCACCTAGCTTAATCTGATGCCTTTAAACATTCAACATGGCCAATTCCCCTTATTTTGAGGTTTTCCTCAGTGTGTAGTTTTCAATTTCCATAAAATTCACTTTTTCATTCTTTATTCTTTATATTTCTATGTTCTTGAATTACACAGAAAATCCAAAATATTGTTTTTTTTTACTGATTATGTGGCCATTTCCCATTGGGATTAGGTGACAAAAATATTCTGATCCATGTGGTAGCATTTTCTTTCTGGTGTCTCTCCCACTCTCACTAGGTTTTTAGTTAAGTGTGATTCAACCTCTTGTGGCCAAATTTCCCCTGCTTATTGGCTAAATTCTGTCTGGATTTTTAAAGAGCCACAGTCCAGAAGTATTTCCTAGGATCAGTGCTGAGGACCAATGCAGTGACTACCATTTGCAAATGCACTTTCCACTCTACTGATATCCCCAATTGTCAAGCTACTAAATTTCTGGTTATTTGATTCCAACAGTTTTTGCTTGCATTAGTTACAAAAGGACATATTTCATCGCTAAACACAGTCTAACAAGTAAATGACCTAATTTCATCAATGAAAACATTAAAGAAAGAAAATGTTTTCAGTGTACTCCTGGTATAAATATCTATTAGGTCTAGATATCCTATTAGGATATCTGCATACCTTCATTTGTTGCAACACATTTACATATCAATCATTGAGAAGGCAATAGCAATCCACTCCAGTACTCTTGCCTGGAAAATCCCATGGATGGAGGAGTCTGGTAGGCTGCAGTCCGTGGGATCGCTAAGAGTCAGATACGACTGAGCAACTTCACTTTCACTTTTCACTTTCATGCATTGGAGAAGGAAATGGCAATCCACTGCAGTGTTGTTGCCTGGAGAATCCCAGGGGCAGGGGAGCCTGGTGGGCTGCCGTCTGTGAGGTCACACAGAGTCAGATATGACTGAAGCGACTTAGCAGCAGCAGCCCCATTCCAGATGTATACATAATTGTTATATTAAAATTACTGAGAAATTGATTAACTGAAAGCCAAGGGAATTTAAAGAAATTATTTGTAGAGACAATCTTAAAGAAATTTAAGGATAAAAACAAAACTAATGGCTATTTTCCACAGAATCAAGTCAATATTCTCAAGTAGTTTGAATTTTTCTCTCTGTCATTAATGAAGGAGAAAACATTGGATGTCATTATGGACACTAAAAACGGAAAGATGTATCTTAGATTAGTGAAACTGTAATGACAGAAGAATGAGGTCTTAATGCAGTAAGACTGGCGGCCTTATCATGAAAAAGGACACCAAAGATCTCTCTCTCTCAATCTTTCTGCATACCCACCCAGAGAAAAGAACATGTAAGGACACTGAGAGAGTGCCATCTGCAAGTCAAGGAGAGAGGTCTCACCAGAAGCTGCTCTGCTAGCATTTGGACCTTGGACTTCAAGAAGTGTGAGAAAATGAATTTCTATAAGAAAAGAAATAAACCACGCAGTCTGTGGTATTTTGTTATAGGAGCTTGACTTCATTAATAATTTCCAAGGAAATTGATGGGTGAATAACCTTCTAATGATTAGTAGAGTCATAATCTTCTAATTTGAAGTAAATTTATAATATTGTGTTCTTGAACAGGAAATAAATGGTAGCCACGCTAGGTTTCTGAATGAACACTCTTTATAAATATTATAACTATAAACAATTATGAAGACATTCTCCTAAAATAATTACTCCTCCAGTTCATCATAATTTAAAATCAGTAGGAATTTAAATCTCACTATAACCTTCATTATCATTACCTAGAATTTATTATTTAATGGCAGCATGATTCTGAAAATCACTGCCTCAGAAATATCATGTAATTCTCTAGCTAAGTATCTTGGCTATTTTTTATGTTCTATGTTACTATCTGAAATTNTCTCACTATAACCTTCATTATCATTACCTAGAATTTATTATTTAATGGCAGCATGATTCTGAAAATCACTGCCTCAGAAATATCATGTAATTCTCTAGCTAAGTATCTTGGCTATTTTTTATGTTCTATGTTACTATCTGAAATTGTCATGTTTTAATCTCTTTGGTATCTGTTTGCCTAACTAGAATGAAGGAATAAGAGTAAAAGATTTTTCTGTCTGCTTCTCTGCTATATCCCAGAAAATCAGACTCATTGTAANTTCTTCTTCTCATATATAATGTTTTGCCATTATATATATATTGGAAAACATTATATATATATAATGGCAAAACATATGTTTACAATGATGTGTTTCTTTAAATGATACTTCACTCTAGTATATGGGGTCCTCACTGTTATCAGAAATAAGTTTGAAATGAGACAGGATAACCTCCAGATTCTGGAAACCAATTAATACACAGACCTAACTAGATTGCAACCGGTCACCAGTGAAAGTCCAAATCTTAAGGAGCAGAAATAACAGAATCAAGTGAACCTGGCAGACAGGTGGCAGTCAAAACAAAGGGATGTCAAAACATAGCAGAAAAAATAGGTAAAAAAATTACTGAACACTAGGTATTTTCCAAATACTTACAAGATCTTTTGCACATGTAAGGGATACTATTTGTACATTTTAAACCATAAGCTTTCTTTTTCTATGTCTACTGTCCTATGACTACCATCTACTAGAGTATTGTTATTTATTACTCTGTAAAGAACAGATATAGCCTGGGGAAAAAAATGTTACATTAAATTCTAAGCGAATTTTTGCTCTTAATGTGTTACATTCTNTAAGCTTTCTTTTTCTATGTCTACTGTCCTATGACTACCATCTACTAGAGTATTGTTATTTATTACTCTGTAAAGAACAGATATAGCCTGGGGAAAAAAATGTTACATTAAATTCTAAGCGAATTTTTGCTCTTAATGTGTTACATTCTACAGTGATTCAGATATAGGTATATATACATGTATATATGTATACATATACACTCAGATATATATGTGTGTGTCTGTCTGTGTGGGTGTGATTGTTGTTGTTATAGTTCAGTTGTTAAGTCACATCTGACTCTGTGACTCCTTGAACTGCAGCACACTAGGCTTCCCTATCCTTCACTATTTCCTAGAGTTTGTTCAAACTCATATTCATTGAGTTGGTGATACCATCCAACCATCTCATCCTCTGTCACCCCCTTCTACTCCTGCCTTCAATCTTTCCGAGCATCAGGGTCTCTTTCAATGAATCAACTCTCTGCATCAGGTGGCCAAAGAATTGGAACTTCCACTTCAACATCAGTCCTTCCAATGAATATTCAGAATTGATTTCTTTTAGGATTGACTGGTTTGATCTTGTAGTCCAAAGGACTCTCAAGAGTCTTCTTAAGCACCACAATTCAAAAGCATCTATATGTGTTCTTTTTCAGATTCTTTCCCATTAAATATTATTACAAAGTATTCAGTATAGCTTCTCTGCATGTTTTTTTTTTAATTTTTTAACTCACAGAAAGTGAAATAGCTTAGGACTAAAGCACCTTTTGATTTATAAGGATTTGATATTTGAAGAAATCTGGATCAGTTTGTGTCTAATAGATCAAAAATGAAATTAAAGAGAGAGCACTGAGGTTTTGCTGAAAGCCCTAAGGTGGAGAATGCAGCATACAGCAACACTCTCCTATCTAACAAGAAAGAGAACACATATACTTCTTAAGGAGAGAATTATAGAAGAGCTGAAAAGTGAAGAGGAATATGAGGAAGAAGACTATTATGAGACTTGTTTGGAGCTTCCTTGTTGACCTCACAAGGCCACCATTCTGCAGGGATGGCTAGAGAACCCCAGAGAGCTGGCTGAATTCCAGAGCAGAAGAGCTTCTTGTGTGAATTCTGCACTTAAAGATACTCATCAGCAGATTTGTCCATGACACTCTAGACACAAGAAGCTTCCTTGCAATGTGCACCACTGAACTGAATTTTCATTCCAAATTTGCTTTGAATGGTGTCCCAAATCTAAGCCTTCAGACATAAGTTAATATCTAACAGGAAAAATTTATGTAAACCATCCTGCATGCAAATACTTTACACTCACACACTAGGGCACACATTAATATGTGTCTTGTGCTATCCCCATGGCATATCAACAAACTGACTAAGAATAGAGCTATGTGATTGAGCTTCCCTGGTGGCTCAATAGTTAAGAATCTGCCTGCCAATGCAAGAGACACAGAAGACATGGGTTCAATCCTGGGTTGTAGGATCCCCTAGAGGAGGAAATGGCAACCAATTCCAGTATTCTTGCCTGGGAAATTTCATGGAAAAATCCAAAATAGGTAAATCCCATAATCAGAGGTCAAGTTAGGAAGCTGAGACATTTATTGCCAGCACAATGAGGGAGAGTCGAATGATAAACAGATGAACAAGGATTAGAGGTGAACAAAATAGCTGTCATTGTGTATTCAGTCATCCTATCAGGCTCAAGGAAGAAAGAGGTAACAGAATACAGAATAGCTTCCTATCTCTCAAACTTTTGAAGTTATACCAATTTTTTTCCCCCAAATCCATAGTCATCCTGAGAACACAAGCAGTAGAAGAAGGAAAAGAATGGGGAAAAAATAGAGAGAGTTTAAATGGGAAGACAGTCCTGATATAAAGTTTAAATTTGAATTGATTTAGTTTAAATATTGGCTGAGGCTAAACATCTAAAAGAAGCTAGATTTTTAACTTGAAAAACTTTATTACATTTTTAGATTTAATATTATTGGACTACAAGGTGGTTAGCAGTGCAGCAATTAAATGAGGCAGTAGGGACAACCAAATTGGAGAAAAGATAGATCTTGATGGACATTTGATACCCTGATCCTTTTAGGATGTTTATTTTATCTGATAGATATTTTATGTGATGAAATTTGGGGTACTATCTCAGTTCTTATACAATTTAGTTTTATTAAATAAGTTACTTAAATTTCTCCATAAATTTTTATTTATTTTTCTGTAAAAAAGATATGATTATAGAAATAGTATCCAAATAATATCAAAGATGAATAAATGAGACCCCAAAGGTGCTCTTTTTTAAAAGCTATTTCCTGGATTTCCCTGGTGGTCCCATGGTTAAGAATCTTCCTGCCAACACAGGAGACACAGGTTTAATTCCTGGTTGAGGAAGATTCCACATGCCACAAAGCAACTAAGCCCAGGAGCAATGACTTCTGAGCCCATGTTCCTTAAGCTCATTAGAGAAACCACCACAATGAGAAGCCTGCACACTGCAACTAGAGAAAGCATGAGTGCAGCCACGATGACCCAGCACAGACAAAACTAAAATAAAATAAAGAGATAATAAAACCTTCTTCCTTCCACCCAATTTGCAGTGTATGCTATGTTCTAAATGATAGCTTTCTAATACATCCCTCAGACATGTCCTCAAATATGCTAGGCTAGGTGATTACATACTTGCCAAACCACATGCAAGATTTCTGAACAAGTGGGGACCATGGAAATTTCTGGGAGATAAATTCTCCTTTCTAGAGAAGCAGCATTGAGCTAAAAGCTAGAAGAACCACCTCAAAATAGATTTCAGTATAAAAGATTGATATCACAGCCCATTAACTCACAAGGACAAGTTGATTGAGTTAGGAAGTGGCTTATTTGATTTATAAACAATACAGTAATTTGAAAACAGATGCTTTATGCATTTTGTTCTATTTCAGTTATTTGTAAGATTAGATTTTATTTCAAGTTAAACTTGGCAAATGCCATTGTTTGTGATAGCATCAAGCTCTGGCCTATTAAAATATATCTGTTCTATGCACCACACACTGGGACCTTCTGTCTTCATTCTGGGGGAGATTAATGCTGTGGCAGTGGGATGCAAAGGTTGCACACCTTCTTGTTTTACATCCAGAAACAGTGATAAAACATGTATAGAAACCCCACTGGCAAAGAAACATGGTTTTAATCACTGTCTACATTCTTTTGCTTGCATATTCCTCCCTCTCACTGAACATCAAAGTGCCTCTTTAGTCAAAACAAAACAGGTGTTCATTTCTTCCCTAATGTTTTTTACCTCTCCTTGCTTCCCTGATTGCTCAGACGTAAAGAATCTGCCTGCAATGCAGGAGGCCATGGTTTCATCCCTGGTTGGGAAGATACCCTGGAGAATGGCTACCCACCCAGTATTCTTGTCTGATGAATTTCATGGACAGATGAGCCCGTCAGGCTGCAGTCAAAGGTGTTGGAAAGAGTTAGAAATGACTGAGCAACTAACACTTTCATTTTTCACTTTCAGGGACTGTGGACACCAATGCTTCTTCACCACAAGCTATGTTGCAAAAGAAAAAGAAAAGCCCCCTATGAACCCTTACTGGGGAAAAAACTCACTTCTAGGTTATAATATACGTGAAAGTAAAAGTCATTCAGTCACGCCTAACTCTGCGACCTCATGACTGTACGGTCATGGAATTCTCCAGGCTAGAATACTGGAAGGGATCTTCCCAATCCAAGAATTGAACCGAGGTCTCCTGCATTATAGGCAGATTCTTTACCAGCTGAGCCACAAGGGAAGCCCAAGAATGCTGGACTGGGTAGCCTATCCCCTTCTAAAGGGGATTTTCCCAAGCCAGGAATTAAACAAGGGTCTCCTGCATTGCAGGCAGATTCTTTATCAACTGAGCTATCACATAGTATGTCACATATTTCTTTGGCTAAAATTTTGGCAAATGCATGTGCATGATAATATGAGAATCTTAGTAGAGATAGTTCCATAAGGAACAACAGGACAGATTTAATACTCTTTTTGTAGTTTGCCAATAAGTGTAGGTTTCCCAGGTGGCACTAGTGGTAAAGAATCCACCTTCCAATGCAGGAGAGACAGGAGATGTGGGTTCAATCCCTGGATCTAGAGGATCCCCTGGAGGAAGAAATGGCACCTCACTCCAGTATTCTTACCTAGAAAATTTAATAGGCAGAGGAACCTGGCAGGCTACTGTTCATGGGGCTGTCGGGGGAGTGTGTAATTTCCTCAGTTCTGTCTCATCGCAACAAAAATTTGAAATGGCAGACCAGTGTTACAGCTAGGTTACAGCTCAGTTTTAAATAGCAAACCAGTATTTCAGCTCAGTTTTATTTGGCAAGCAAAGGAAAATACATCCTCAAGGCATGAAGGTGGGCCAACACAAAAGAAAAGACAATAAGAGGGGCTCAATTTTGGCTCCTCTTTTCATATATTTTTTCTCCTCCCCCTGAGCCTGCCCTATGTAAATTGGGCTAGCCAGGAAGACTGTTTGTTTCACCTGAGATTCTCACTCCGGTCCTTGGACCACCCTTTTTTCCACTTTTGCAGCTTCTCCCTTCTTTGTCTTTTAGCCATTGATGTTTTTGACTTATTTTTCCTAATCTACCTAACAGGGTCACAAAGTGTTGGATACTTCTGAGCACACAGATGTAGATATTGAATAATAAATGTACTAGTTATCCAGTGCTTCCTCTATTAAATATGCCTATAATATACTATATAAACTATAGCATCATTTCTAGGAATTTACATTATCTTCTTGACAAAAGCGGTTAAAGAAATAACTGTGCTGTGCCTAGTCATTCAGTTGTCTACAACTCTTTGCCACCCCATGGACTGTATAACCTGCCAGGCGCCTTTGTCCATTGGAATTCTCCAGGCAAGACTACTGGAGTGGGTTGCCATGCCCACCTCCAGGGGATCTTCCCAACCCAGGGATATAATCCAGGTCTCCCACATTGCAGGCAGATTCTTTGCTATCTGAGCTACCAGGAAAATCCATTTAAAAGGAACCTAAATTCTTCTAGTTAATAGGAAATTAAGCAAATGGCAATTTTTGATAGTCAAGTGATATGTCATGCTTTCACATAATTAAAATCATAGTTGATCAATTTTTTTCTTGTCTAAATTCTATTAATATTACTAATATTGTTTGGGTTTTTTATTCTCCTTTAACAGTAAGCACAGGCGGCGGCAGGGGCACGAAGTGCAGCCAAGAGGAGCTACAACACATCCCAGGCCAGGGGCAGTGCCTGAGGCCAGGGGTGGTGGCTGGGAAGAGCAACCCCACATGCGAGGCCAGGGCGGCAACCAGGAGGAGCAACCCCATGCCCAAGGAGTGGTAGCTGTGTGGGCACAGAAGGGCCTAGAGGAGCCATCCCAAGTTGAAGGTCAGGAAGAGTGGTGGGAGGATATAGCCCTCATCCAAGGTAAGGAGCAGCAGCTGTGCTTTGCTGGAACAGCCATGAAGAGATACCCCACGGACAAGGTAAGAGAAACCCAAGTAAGATGGTAGGTGTTGCAAGAGGGCATCAGAGGGCAGACACACTGAAACCATAATCACNATTTTGTGAAATTCATATAGATCTGATATGCCCTGATAAAATATGGTCAAATATAATTCTAGTTCACATTAAAGTGTTATGACCAGGTTTCTTTGTCAGTTGCAATAGAATTAGGTTTTAACATGTCTTCTATGGTTTTACTCTCATGCCTTTAGAAGAATACTGCTAGTTCTTTAAAACTTATACAAAAGACTTTCTAAGATTAAGCACAAAAAAAAAAAAAATTTTTAACAGTAAGCTGGTACCAGACAGGAATTTGGTCTTCTCTCTGTTTAGAGAACAAAGTTTTCTTAGAATGCAGCTTTTGATAACAGATTATGAATTTCTTTGCCTCTAAGTAATTTACATTGGTTTTTAAAATCTTTGTTACTTTGGTAAAGTAAATAAACATTCTTTAATATTCTGGTATATGTAGATGAAGCTCATTCTGCTTCTACAAAAAAATAACTCCTCACAGTTAGGCTTTTGCTACCTTGATGTTCTTAAAACATGGCAAAAGTCTACTCCTAAATCAAGAAATTAAAAATGGATAAACAACAGCTGAAAATCAAAGAGCCAGGGCTATGGGAAATCCAACACAGCCGCTTGGCATTTCCCAGCTCCCTGATAGATCTCATTTTTATTTGATGTGTTAAAACATTTCCTGGCTACAGTGTTAATGCCTACAATGAGGTCTCAAAAAAAAAAAAAAGAAATATTTCACTGAATATTAAGTTCTAGTTTTGTTAATTAGGGTCTCTGCTTACTAAGACTCACTTCTTAAATAGTTCTTGTTATGTTATATTGCTAAAATGTTTAATTAAGTTATTAAAAAGCACACTCTAAGATTGCTTCTAAAGCTTATCTCAGTAACCAGTCTTTGGATAAAGGTTAGATGCTCCATGATGTACAACCAGGAGATTAGCACTTGGGTATAATCATTTAACTGAGTCAGATGACCTGGGGTATATCAGACGATATACCCAATGAAAGTTCTTGACTTAAATTCTTGCTTGTGACCTTACAAATAACTGCTAGCTGTATTATTTTCCATGTAGCTTGTTTCAGAAGATTATTTTTTACATTACCAAATGTGTGACTGAGCTTGTGATAAAATGCTGATATGCAGTTCCATATAAGATCAATAATTATAATAATGTAGCTCTAGATATAGGAAGAAGCAACAAAGGGAAATATTTTCCTAGACCAAGAGGCTAATAAGGTAGGTGTGGTCCAGAGATCTTTGCTACTTACAAAGCCTGGTCTAGTGAAACACATTGAGTGGCTTGTCAATGGAATCTTTGTTAGACCTGGGAATGAGCCTTCCTAGCACCGTGGAACACATTGACCATGAATTGCACCTAAAACATGGTCAAATATGTGGCTATGAAGGGGCCCTGCTGACTGAATGTTGGCCCTTGCCAGCTGCCTCTACAAAGATTAAATCATGACCACTACAAGATGCTGACCTTCAACACCCCCCTTAAAAGGAGTTCATGGTGGAGACAAAAAATAAGGCACTCTGTGCTCTGGAAAAAACAAAAACAAACAAACAAACAAAAACACAGGCCTTCAGGGTAGTCAGATGCTTTCAGGTGAAGATTTTTCTGAGTCCAAATTCTTGTATCTTCTCATACCTAGAAAAACACTAATGTAAGGAATCGATATCTGGACCTGGTTCTCCTGGTTAGCCCCTCAGCAGCTTTCCTACATCTAATCTTTGGGCCATATATCTTTAACTTTCTTGTTAAGTTTGTTTCTCCAAATAGTAGTATGACAAGAATATACCCCATCCAACACCCAGACAATGCTAAAACAAGCTGCTTTATCATTCTTTGGACTCTCATCTCCCTCTGTAAATACTCCCTGAGGTCTTCAAGCTATTCTCCTTTTGAGATTTTATATGGGAGACCATTCCCAGTGGGGGAAAGATAAAAGCTTGAAGGAGACCACCAACAACTAGTTGGCCTGGAGATGTCCCAACACCTTCAGGCCCTGGAAAAAGTCTTCAACCATATCACCTGAGAAACATTAGAAAGGACACCCATTCATTGGGGCAATTGGGTTCATCCCTATCAGCCAGGAGATGAAGTATGGGTTAATGACTGGGGGAAAAAAAAAAAAACAACAACACTTCAGCCAGTTTGGACAGGCCCTCACACAATCGTCCTGGCAAACCTTATTGCTGTTAGAGTTATAGCTGTCATCCACCACACCAGAGTCAAGAAGGCAGACACTTTCTGTGTTGAGGACACCTGGAAAGGAGTTTGGTACTNAGCTTGAGGATTCTTAAGTCTTGCTCCAGTTACAATCTGGCAGCTGGTTGGTCAATGCATGTTGGAAGCTTGAGGATCTGGTTATCAAAACATCAATGGATCTCATTGTCAACCCTGGCCTCCATCCATAATCAGTATTATTGCCGTGCTCTTCACTACAGGACCAACTAGACTCTCTGGCTGAGGTGATTTTACAAAATAGGAGAGGGCTAGATCTACTGACAGCTAAAAAGGCAGGACTCTGCCTCTTCCTAAATGAAGAATGCTGCTATTATGTAAACCAATAAGAAATAGTCAGGGAAATGGCTCAACAGCTAAGGAAACAAATAATAAAAAGGAGAGAGAAACTAGATAATTACTGGGGTAATTAGAACAGTATCTAGAGCTGGGCATCATGGCTTCTCCCTTTAACAGGTCCTCTCTTTGTGCTCTTTGTGGCACTCTTGTTTGGCCCTTGTATTCTCAATGTTCGTAACCTCTTGAATTGAATCCATCAAGTTACAAATGGTAATAGTTTAATATAGTCCCCTAAATGGTGGGGAGCTCTAAATGTCCTACCAGAACATGAGATGATGCTTTCTATAATGAGTGATAGGAGCATCAGGAGGCGGGAATGAAGAGGAAAAGTTAAAATTTTACATAATCTCCTGCTCCTCCTGCCTCTGTAACGCAGTTTGCTCTTTGCAAAGTCTGGATCACATAGGCTAAATAGTCTCAGAAAGTGGGGACTCACAGTACTAGGAACTGTAACTTATCTCACTAACCCTTGTCTTGCTCTTTCCAATCACCCAGACCCTGCAAACCTGTTTAATCATGCCTGTCTGTGCACAAAAACTCTGTAACCCCTTTGTTCAGGGCTCAGAACTTAGTGTTAACTCTTCTGTGCTCGCCAACATAATAAACCTGAATTCTCCAACTCTCCAAGTGTGCTGCTTGGTTTCTCAAGTACTGGTTTCTGCAACACTTAGACAACTGAAAATGGCATCAGTTTTACTGTTTCCATTACTGTCATCATCACCCCTATATCCCACCCCATCAATGTATTTTGCATACATTAATGAGAGTCGTCTTTTAGAGTTAGATGGTTTTATTCCTCTGCCTACATCTTCCAAAGGACTTCAACTCACATCACATAAAATCCAGTCTCCTTAGTCTACACATTTTTATAATCTGACTATCTCTAGCATTAACCTCTAACTCTTTCCCCCCTTATTTATGATCCTGGAGCACAAGTCTTCTGTCACACAAAAAATTTTAGGCAGAATTTCATGTCCACCCAGAACTTCAGAATATGGGAATCAAGTCTTTGCAAACACAAAGCCAAGGAATATCAAGATTTTCTGAACATTACTACAAAGTAAGAGAGAGGCTTGGGATAGTTTCTCCCTTAGGGCTTCTAGAAGGAACTAACCCTGCTGACACTATAATCTCAAACTTTTGACTTGCTTAACTGTAAGAGAATACATTTTTACTGTTTTAAGCAACTCTGTTTGTAACACTTTATTCAAAAGTTCTTGGGAACCAGTGTTCATGGGATTGACTGGTTAATAATAGAGGTGGCATTGTTCTAGAATGTCTGTTTGAGAAACTAGTATCCTCAACCTCAGCTTCAAGATGGTAGCAAAGTTAGCAGTATTCCTGGAAGACCAGTAGTCAAGGAGACGTTTTTGGAAATTCAGCCTAGAATTTAATTTACTAGACCTTTCAATATTTGTTCTAAGTTATCCTCTGTATTTGGAGAAGACAATGGCACCCCACTCCAGTACTCTTTTAAATTCCCTTATATTAAATCCCTTTCTTTATACATAAGTCTGACTGTTGATGTTCTTTTAATTTTTCAATGGATACATACTGAATGATATACTCCTCAACCTCCTGACTCCAATTATGAGAATACATTTTTATGGTTTAAGCCACTTTAAGGCAGATCTTTTGTTTCTCACAAGTCAAAAGCATCCTTGAATTAGACATAATGTAACATTATAACAGGATGATAAGAAGATGTTTGCTAAAGGGATAATAAATTAATATTTTCTTCTTTAAAACTGGTAGAGAATGTTAGCTGAATTTAAGAAATGTTAAGTAGGTGCTTTATAGTCTGAGAAGGGAGAAATAGAAAATTATTACCTTGGAAAATAAACATGAATTTGTTAAAAATTTAGTGGACTGCCTGACAATGTTGAGAGTTCTCTTTCACATTCAAACTGCTTGGAACAATTTGCATCACTGTGACACTTTCTTCAGCAATTACTTATCTACTTGAAAGCAAATATGATACAACACATAATTCTATTTAATCTAGGTATTTCTATTACCTAGAAAGAATTACAGAGGGGAAGAGACGCAGAGAAGCTAAGATGAACGGAAAGGAGGGATTGAATGAGAGGGTAATGGAAAGTGAAAAAATAATGGGATATACTGAGGGTGCTGAAAAAGAATTGAAGAATATTGCAAGAAGCAAGATTAGAGGTAATGAGTTAAAAAGAAAGTTGAAAAAAGTGATGGTGAGGAAATGAGATGTTTGAAATAAAGAATATTTGTTAGTGACATCAAGATTATAAACATAGATGAGAATGATTGAAAGGAGTGAGTAAAATATAAATAAAAGTGAGGAGGTTAAGTAAATGAGAATCCAGAATGATGGATGTATTATGGAAGTCACAGACACCAAGAGTGATTACTAATACAGAGGTCACAGAGAGTGAGCTAACTAATAAAACCTTTGGTAAATTAAGGGTATTGACCACAAGGACACTGGGCGGAAGCATAAAACAGTCTGAAAGTATGCATTTCAGAGGTAGCTGGGGTTTTTTTGTTTTGATTTGTTGGATGAATACAATGAAGAGCCAGGAGTACAGGACACCATATGGCTGGCAAAACAGAACCATTGCCAGAAGAAAAGCCCTGCCCTTGGAGATTCTTCATGTTTCTGTGACAACAGCAAGAATTTGAGGAGAATTTTCAGAAAGGAGGGTATTGCCACAGAACAATACCTTCTCAGGTAATGGAATTTGTGAGAGATGAGTCTGCAGTTATCTCATAAACAGTGTGAGAAAACAGGAAGAAGACTGAACCACCACCCTTCAGGTTGGAGGGATTCAAGGTTGAATTAAGATTCCACCACAGAAACCACCCACTTGGGTCCCACATAGAGTTGTCCCCACTGGATACTCTTCTCTCTGATGGCCTCTTGACTCCACCAGAGCCATGGTAAACTAACCAACATTGATTTTGATTCATTCAAATGTTCCATTGGGAATATCTGAACAGGTGTTTTTGCGGTAATTACCTTGCAGAGACTGTTACATATTCCACGTTTTATTTTTGTCGTTTTTTCCTGGACACAGTATTTCCCAGACTACCTAAGTAAGGTACGGCCCTGCTCCTGAGTCCTGGGCTAATGGAATAGGGAGGTGATTTGTACAATTTCTGGTTATGGTTCATAAATTTTCTATTTGACCTTGTGACATCGTGCTTTTCCCCTCCTATTTATTGTCAATGCACTAGACAGTCTGAGAAGCCACATATTAAGAATGACAGAGCTTCTGTCATACTGTCTTTGAATGATTTTATGTCATGGAGGCCCAAATTAACAAGTAAATTTTCATCCACACTAAATGGTTTTACAAGTCATCCTGGCATCTCTTTCCTGAAATGGCTACAAGAAATGCCAGTACAAATTCCCACTAATTTGCTTCATCACAGGATTATTTACTGAGGGTTAACTCTTATAAGGAGGATTCTCAGGTGGTACAGTGATAAATAATCCACTTGCCAATGCAGGAGACACAAGAGGTTTGATTGTAAGGTCAGGAAGACCCATTGGAGTAGGAAATGATAACCTCCAGTAGTCTCACCTGGAAAATTCCATGGACAGACGAACCTAACAGGCTAAAGTCCATGGGGTCACAAAGAGTTGGACATGACTANATTGTAAGGTCAGGAAGACCCATTGGAGTAGGAAATGATAACCTCCAGTAGTCTCACCTGGAAAATTCCATGGACAGACGAACCTAACAGGCTAAAGTCCATGGGGTCACAAAGAGTTGGACATGACTAATTGATCACATACACACACACACACACACTACAAGAGTGAATGAGTTAAAGCTGCTCAGTCATGTCCAACTCTTTATGATGCCATGGACTACACAGTCCATGGAGTTCTCCAGGCCAGAAAACTGGAGTGGGTAGCATTTCCCTTCTCGAGGAGATCTTCCCAACCAAGAGATGGAACCCAGGTCTCCCACATAGCAGGTGGATTCTTTACTAGCTGAACCACAAGGGAAGCCTGACTAGCTACAAGATATTGACCACCAACAAGACACCCTATTAATTGTTTTATGTCTTTCTCTCTCATTCATGTTTTCTAAAGCACTATTTTCACATAAAATTATTTTTAAAATGATGAATAGAAGGTGGCGATAGCTTACAGGGAATGGTGTAGATTCATGATTTTCAAAGAAGATTTAGTGTTGGGGCCAGAGACCAGCCTTGATAACTCAAGATCTTTTGTGTAACAGAGTTTCATTAAAGTGAAAAAGGGACAGAGAAAACTTCTGACATAGACATCAGAAGGGGAACAGAGAATGCCCCCCTCACTCGTGTTACCAAGGGAGTTATATACTTTTTAAATTAGTTATTACAATAAATCAAAAGAATATCTCAAGATTGTAAAAATTTTATCAGACCCACTTCCACAATTTACATTTTAGGATAACAGGATTAGAACTTAACAATAGAAAGATCCTAGCAAATCCACTCCCATGATACACATTCTAAGATATCAAGATAAGTCAGAAGGTTTTCAGGGAGGTTTTCAGGAAGATGTCCTTTCCATTATAGGGGACTGGAATGTAAAAGTAGGAAGTCAAGAAATACCTGAAGTAAAAGGCAAATTTTGCCTTGGAGTACAGAATGAAGCAGGACAAAGACTAATAGAGTTTCACCAAAAGAGCGAACTGGTCATAGCAAACACCCTCTTCCAACAACACAAGAGAAGACTCTACACATGGACATCACAATGGTATGTCAATACCAGGTGGTCAATACTGAAATCAGATTGATTATATTATTTGCAGCAAAAGATGGAGAAGCTCTATACAGTCAGCAAAAGAAAGACTGGGAGCAGACTGTGGCTCAGATCATGAACTCCCTATTGTCAAATTCATACTTAAATTGAAGAAAGTAGGGAAAGCCACTAGATCATTCAGGTTTAACCTGAATCAAATCCCTCATGATTATACAGTGGAAGTGAGAAATAGATTCAAGGGATTAGATCTGATAGACAGAGTACCTGAAGAATTATGGACAGAGGTTCATGACATTGTACAGGAGTCAGGGATCAAGACCATCCCAAGAAAAAGTATCTGAAAAAGGCAAAATGGTTATCTGAGAAGACCTTACAAATAGCTGTGAAAGGAAGAGAAGCAAAAGGCAAGGCAGAAAAGGAAAAATATACCCATTTGAATGCAGTTTTGAAGAATAGAAAGGAGAGACAAGAAAGCCTTCCTCAGGGATCAATGCAAAGAAACAGAGGAAGACAGAGGAAAGACTAGAGATCTCTTCAAGAAAATTAGAGATACTAAGAAACTTTCATNTTATACAATCCTTAGTACAGAGTTTGAACTGAATTGTTGGTTAGGTATCATCAGTTTAGAAGAAAACGTTTTATGTGACTAAGGTTAAGCATTGTAAAGGAAAAAAAAATGTTTGTACTTTACTCCTCCTTGAGAATTCCAGATCCTTATTTCCCCTTCCATAGTGCCAGATCCTTCTCCTTCTCAGGAGTCCCGGACTTCTTATCAACCTGCCTAGGAATTGACTCTTTCAGTGGCAAACTTATGTCTGTTTGTGACCTCTGATAGAAGTGTCTGCTGTAGTTTGGTATTTTAATAAATGGAATTGTGTTAGAGCATCAAGGAAAGCTCAAATTTAGAATTTTCCTTTTAAATGCATTTCTCAAGGAAAAACTACATGCAAAAGTAATGATAAATGAAAAATACCACAGCAGCTCTAAGTGAATAGTACCTCTTTCCACATCCAGGTCTTTTTGATAAAACTTTTAATAGGTCTGAAGTCTCTCACTTCTTTGTCAACAATGTGGAAGGACAAAGAAAAATAATGGTATAACTATGTGCTTGAATGTTTAATGCAATATAGCTCCAACCACTGCTAAATGTGGCTTATTTACAGCCCTGAATTCTTTCCAAATATCAATAAATCCCTCTTGGATTTTCACAAGCAAGGCAGAAGGGTAGGCAAAAAAAAAAAGTCTTTCTCTTCTAAAATATAATAAACTTTTTAAAAGAGTTCCATTTTCAATGTTCACTCTTTAAAATTAACCTCTCTTTTAAAACTCCTTTTTAACTTAGGCTCTTTCTAGTTTCCACCAACTTGCTTATTATCACTATGACCTGTAGTGCCTTGACTTACTCCCTAGAAGATCCAGCCAATATTTCTCAATGTGTGATTAGAGCACTATTTCTCCATATGTGATTTGGAGCACCTGTGTCAGAATCACCTTGGGGATTCGTTACAATGCAGAAACCTGGTTGCACTTCATTCTCACTGAATTAGTGAATCTACCATGGGGCCAGGGAAATCTTTATCAAACACAACAGGTCTAGATTCATACCTGATATGAGACATGAGAATGTGAGATCCAGGCCATTTCAGGCTATAAGCAGCATGGTAACTCACCCTGCCTCTAGAGTATACAGAAGATTGTGTTCACCATACCTCAAAACCCCACAAATCATGTTAATTGCCAGCTCTGGGAAGTCCTTATTTCCTGTATTCAATGCTCTCTCCTAAGTCACCTGTTATTGCTAGAAATTTGCAGAAATTCTGCTAATCTAACAGATGGCAAATACTTGCTTTCTAAACTTGGTTAGTTTGTGTGGCCTATTGATTACTTACTAACTGCCTCTCAGAATCCCCCAAAAAGACTCTTCCAAACTTTCACCATCCTCATCTCAAATCTTCATGCCCATCCTTCATGTTCTTATTCTCACCACACAAAATTGGTTACTGATAGAACTGTAAGAACATTGATCTTCCTCTGCCATTCAGCTATCTCTGCTGTAAACCCTCTTTTTGTCAACTCACAAATCTGAGGAAAAAAATTCATTCTTTCTCGCCAAAGCCAGCACGTTTACCTTTATCCTTGGATATCCTTCCCTTTGATAGATGCCTCAGCTCCTTTTACATGTCCTTTCCCCATCTTTCATGGCATGCTGTGTCCATTCCCTAAAGAAATTGTTGTTTCATTCCTTATAAACATGTCTCCCTTCACCTAGCACACTGTGCTCCTTTCATCACCAAATATTGTTGTAGAATATTATGTCCTCACTCCTAATTCCTCTTTCCTTCACTTACCTTTAGAAATTTGCAGTATTTTTCTCCACACTTCATCAGAGGAAAATTGTTCTCAAGGAACCAGTGGTTTCCTGTGATATTCAGTGGTAGTTCTTTGCTTTCAAACTCTTTGTAGAATTTGATGCTGCTACAGCCCCTTCCTTCTTTCAACTTTTTATTCCTTTGGTTTCATGGCACAGGACATCCCTAGTCCTTCTCTGTCATCTCTATTTCTTCTTTACTATACTCCTCCTCATTTTAAATGCAAATGCTTATCATAGTTCTGTCCTCAGCTCCCAGGCTGTCACTGAGGGAAGATGTTGACACAAAAGGGAATCAAAATTCTCATGTATGAGGCGTTTTGCTGGGAATGAGCCCAGGATGCTGTGTGCTCAGAGCAGAATCATGTTCCCAAGTCTTTGGAGAGTTCTTCTGCTGAACTTGAATGATGAACAGGAACTACGGAAGGATTTCTGGGAGAGCAAACCAAAGAAAAGACAACAACATATAAAAGGATGAGTTCAACGTCTTTAAAATTTTTTGGTTAACTTTTGCTCTTTTAAAACCCTAGATTACGTGTTCTTCAATCTTTTGTAAAAATGAGTTTCTCCTAAAAAAAG
>SJYW01040907.1:715995-726332 GCA_006410735.1 Raphicerus campestris | reverse complement strand
AAAAAAATGCATGAAACTTTATGCACACATAAATTTTTTGAAGATATCATTTAAAGAGATTATTTGATGCCTCCCTTAAACAGTAATAGCATACTTTGTAGTAAAGTGATGGTGTTCAGTTGAGAGTACTGTATTTGGTTTGTTTATTTGTACTCATTGGCTCACTGATTATTATCACAAGATGATATATTGAACATGTCTTCCTTATCGCTCTCATTGTTTGTTTATTTGTTTTCTTACTCAAGGTGATTTCTAAATACCAAAGTGCACAGCCAAAGAAAACAACTTCATTTCATTACCAACTCACATTTACTTTTTCTCCTTTCCTCAAAGGTGATTTCCCTAAAATTCTCCACAAAATAAATTTTAATTTTCAACCCTCAACTAATATAAGTAAACACTAGTTTTATCAAAATTAATGGAAATATGGAAAAACCCACTGAAATAAGACTATTTTAATTATTCTAATTTTAAAATTAAAACCTACCAAGTATATTTATCTCTGAAAGGTAGTTTGAGAAAAAAAGGAGAGACAAAGAAGAAAAGAATGAAAGGTTGAATGGAACCCAAACTTTAGAGGAACAAATTTTCACAAAACAAAACTTAAATCATAAATCAAAGTTGTAAAGATAACCGCAGTTATATAGTTTAACTTCCCTCAAAACAATCTCTAATTTTTTGGAGGCTGGGTCTGGGAATAGAGACAAAAACAAAAACTCACAGACATGCAGTCATAATTCTGCTGGAAGAAACATGTTTTATTACTTTGTTTTCATTTTGAGACATTTATACAAATTTCACAAGAAAAATATTGCCTTTGATTTAAAATTCTCATTTATAAAAGAATAAAAACATTATTCTTCCACTAAACCACTAGCTCATTCTATTATATATAGCTGGGCTGTAAAGGAATGTGAATTGAAAACATGTTTCTGCACGCTAAGTTTAGGTTGCCCTTTATGGATCTAAATTTCAGATATGTGGGTGCTGCATTTGTGAGTCTCAGTGAAAGCGCCAGTATTACAATGTCTAGAGAAAAGGAATTTGGCTCCTCTAGGGCTCTCCCACAATGGCAGCTTTAAACCCAAGTTGACATTTAACAGAAACAACTAAGAGGCTGGAAAAGACCATCCTCTGAAACTGTTCTCATAAATAAACGTTAAGTATGTGAATATTGTGATGCTGAAATCCGAATTAAGCTCTATTATACAAAAATAACCTGATCTTGATATTTACTAGATTTAAAATGTGCTCTCAAGCTAATGAAAAGCATCATAGCTATAGTGACATTTGGTTTCTCTTGCCTTCTCTATTTCTTCTGGCACAATGAAAACACCTTGTTTCTTCGTGGTCCTCACTTACCTAAAGGAATCTTTTCTCCTCCCTGTAAAGTGAACTGGAGGTAGAGATTTATTTTTTCTTAAAAAATATATACATGTATGTGTATATGTACACACATATGTATACACATACATGGGATTCCCTGGTGGCTCAGTGGGTAAAGAATCCTTCTGTGATGCCGGAGACCCAGGTTCAATCCCTGGGTTGGAAAGATCCCCTGGATAAGGGCATGGCAACCCAGTCCAGTACTGTTGCCTAGAGAATCCCACAGACAGAGGAGCCTGGCTGGCTGCACAACATAGGGTTACACAGAGTCAGACAGGAATGAAGTGAATAAGTAGCATATATACATGTTGACTTTTTATTTGTTTCTATTCAAAACCTTTCTAAAGACACTTATAAAATTCTAAAAAGAATACTGTAGTAAGAGTCCAGAGATGCCTCACTGTGTCATAAGCTAGGTGTCCTCAGTGGGTCAGCCATAAAGAATTCGCCTGCAATGCAGAAGACACAGGTCCAGTCCTTGGGTTGGGAAGATCTCCTAGAGAAGGAAATGGCAACTCACTCCAGTATTCTTGCCTTGGAAATTCCATAGACAGAGAAGCCTCTTGGGCTACTCCCCGTGGTGTTACAAAAGATTCAGGACATGGCTAAACAAACAACTAAACAAAAACAACATCTCACAAGCTAAGTCCATGACTCTTACTTGACCAAGCCATTTAATTAAAATGCAGTCAGGTAGTGTTAGCCCTGAGTTGGGTCTTGCTTCCCTGAAATTGACTATTGAACTCCACAGTGAAGAATATAACACATTCAGTTTTCCACACACCAACTGCAAACAGAACAACTGTTATTAGAGTTTATACATTCCCTGTAATTGTGTCATTCCTTTCGTTATAAGCAAGAGGAACAGATGAAGACATAAGGAGATTTTGGGGAGGAGAGAAAGCTGACCAGCATTCTCTGGTGACTTAAAGAAACCTCCTGCAATACAGGAGACCAGAATTCAATCCCAGGATCAGGAAGATTCCCTGCAGAAGGAAATAGCTACCCACTCCAGTCTTCTTGCATGGGAAATCCCATGGACAGAGCAGCCTGGTGGGTAATGGTCCATGGGATCACAAGAAGTTAGACACAACTGAGTGACTAAGTACACACAACAGGAAAGCTTACCAAAATAAGCACAGACAGGTCATTTTGTTTCCTTATATTCCTTTAGAAAAGGCAAGATTCTTTCTTTCTACAAAGTCTTGGGTCAAGGACTCAGGGAAAATTAAGTTTGCAGAACTGCAAACATTTTTCCCTCTACTAGTAGGGGAGGAGTGACCATATTCCATCTGGTATTGAGCAGTAGAGGAAAGCATCCTAGAATGATGTTAGGGACAGTGAGAGCAGGACAGTCCAGATCACTTCATTGTAAGTGAGCAGTCCCTAAGTGGAGAAGGCAATGGCATCCCACTCCAGTACTTTTGCCTGGAAACTCCCATGGATGGAGGAGTCTGGTAGGCTGCAGTCCACGGGGTCACTAAGAGTCAGACACGACTGAGCGACTTCCCTTTCACTTTTCACTTTCATGCATTGGAGAAGAAAATGGCAACCCACTCCAGTGTTCTTGCCTGGAGAATCCCAGGGATGGCAGAGCCCAGTGGGCTGCCATCTGTGGGTTCGCACAGAGCCGGACATGACTGAAGCGACTTAGCAGCAGCAGCAGCAGCAGTCCCTAAGTGACATACAAACTGAATTCTGCATGAGNAGTGGGCTGCCATCTGTGGGTTCGCACAGAGCCGGACATGACTGAAGCGACTTAGCAGCAGCAGCAGCAGCAGTCCCTAAGTGACATACAAACTGAATTCTGCATGAGACCACAGGTCTAGGGCTTATGTGGAGAATAATACAACTGGTGGCCACAACTTTGTCTTGAATGAACACAGCAGGGGAGCAACATGATGGTGACGTGGAGGAATGTGATGCAATGCTACTAACCGAAGCAAACTCATGAATTTTAAGACTCCAACATTTATTGAGGTTTTGTACTGTGATTCATTCAGTACATAGTACATTTAATCTTTGTACACATACACACACACACACACACACACACACAGACAAGACCACCTATTGAAACTGAAGTGTTATCAGTTATCTACAGATAGAAATAGTAAGGCACAGAGAAATGACATAACTTGTCTATGGTCACACTGCCAGTACCTGCTAGAGGTGGGGTCTAACCTAGGCAGTATCTCTCCTGAAACATGGTTAAACTATGCTAGGTAATGCCAATGTTCCTCTTTACTTGAAACCATCCACACAGCTGGACTGCAGTGAAGGGAGCATAGGAGGAGCATTTTCAGTTGATTAATTTTGAATTTTCCCAATGAGCAGAATAAATGCTTAGAAATAAGTCTGCTTTAATACCCGATGCTATTTTTAAAGATATAGAATTAGGATAAGATGCTGTCATACTTTTCCAATAACTTGCAGAGAAATATAGATTTAATAGAGTACAAGTACTGGTGTTCATGGGGGAGAAATTGAAGCCATTTCATATTTCTACTTTCCTAAATTGATACTCCTCAATAATCTGGTTATAAACAGCTGTCTAACTTATACAATGAGGCAGCTTTGAACACAAATTTTGCAGTGAACAAACTAGGTTTGAAATAGGGATGTTTGCACGCCTCTCTTAAATAATTCAGGTTCCTCATGGTAAAATGAATATAATAAAACCTAGTCATCAATATTGTCATAAGAAGTAAATGAGACAGGGAACAAAGATTATGCTTCTTAAATGATAAGGCCCCATTTCAGTGGCATAACAGACTAGAACATTATTTCCTCTTTATACAAAATTCTTAGATATTCAGGTTTAGTGAGTGTTTCTCCATCATCAGAAAACTAGACTGACCATAGCTAAGTCAGTAAAAGAACAAACAGAGAGAGAAAGGAAAAGAAGAATTGCACATGGCAGGTTTTATTAGCAAGGCCCACAGTGGTGAGTTACATCTGTTAAGTTCATAGTCACATGACTGTACTCACCTCCAGGAAATACTAAGAGATATAATCTGTGTGCTTAAGAACAGAAAAAGGAGGTTGTGGATAGATGACAGTTTTTGTCACATGTCCATAAAATACTTAGCAGACTGCCTGACACAAACTGCATTCAATTTTGCTATCTCTCAAAGCCCTAATGGGCTTAAGTTCTAAGAAGTAAAATGGAAAATTATTTTAATTAAGCCACAGATAGCAACATTTCTTGTAAACAGGACACTGTGAGCACTGTGATAAATTTTACTCAAAGATAAGTACACACACATTGAAGGGAAGGATGATAATTATGTCCAGAAAAATATTAGTTTTAACATTATATAATTCCTTCCTGAGAACTGGTGAAAATAGATATTAAAATTTGAAAATAGGAGAGAAACCAGAAAAAAAAAACTTTCATGAGAAAAAAAACATTGTTAGGCAACAAGGACCTACAATAACAACCACAAGGACCTAGCATTACAATATTATAATATCCTAATAACCTATAATCAAAAACAATTTTTAAATATATGTAAATATCTATATCCATATCATATAAGTATATATAACTGAATCACTCTGCTATACATCTGAAACTAACACAACATTGCAAGTTAACTGTACTTAAATTAAAAAATGGTTTAAAAATTGTTAGGAAAACATAACATCCACTCTACAAATCTCTTGTAAATTTCTGCTAAATAGCAGACCTATAATGGCATAATATCAACATACACCTTTTCCTCTTAAGTGGTAACTTTTCCACAGATCTATTTCTGGTCTCTTCAGACTGCGATCTCTAAGGTGCTTACACTGACCTACATCCATTAACTCTCCAATTTTTTATCTTATATGAAAGACCTAACATCACCCAAGTAAATGTTTAAAGGAATCAAGGGAAATTTACTTATAGTATTTGGTANAAATAGAACAAGAATATCTAATAGATTTGCAGATTTTATATGCTAATTTAAATTTTTCCCATTTATGTAGATATATGTCTGTCTAAACATATATATCTATGTACTTGTACATGATATAAATTATCTTGCTTATAGTAAAAAGCACTGTAAACTGCTCTAAGTTATTTCATCATTGCATTTAAGGGGAAGTAAAAGGACATGTGAAAACCGTTTTCTTTGGGTTGGCATTATGTCTATTTTTTTAGTATCAAGACCAAAAAGAAATAAAAGTAGAATAAGTCAGTCTAACCATTCTGAATCATCTTCTCAAAAATGACAGCAAAACAAAATTATAGCCATGATAACTGCATTGCAAAAAAAAATCAAATTAGATTTATTAGAAAAATAATATATAGCACTTCCATAATATATAAGAACACTACTATGAATTTTAAAATCAGAGAATTAAAAATACAGAAAACTAATAACAGACATAAAATATATCAGTAATTATTATTGTTGTGTGAACAAAAACTGGAATAAAAATGATATTTTTAAAGATTTTTTTGAAGTTCAAGTGAAGGAAAACTAGCATTTAGCTGTTTTGAAGGACCTTATTATGAGCCAAAAGAAGTCAATACTGACTTCTAGACCATCAACTAGACCGGTTCTGGTGATTTAAAACCTTAAAAAAAAATTTAAACTGGTGTTTACATGGGAAAAGAAAATAGGGCAAATGACAAAGAAATGGAATTTTACAGTATTTCTACTGAAACCAGAATCTAAAAGGCAAAATATACTTTTTAAATAATTAGAAAAAATAAACTCATTGAAAGAAAAATAATGGCGCTATGCAAAAACATGGGAAACAATGGGAAAATATAGTCATAAATGTGCAATGCTGGCATAAATAAAATAGATCATTTATTATGCTATGTATAGGTAGGTAGGTTTTATCTGTCAGTCGCATCTGACTTTTGTGACGCTATGGACTGTAGCCTATCAGGCTCCTTTGCTCATGGGTTTTCCCAGGAAAGAGTACTGGACTGGATTGTCATTTCCTTCTCCAACACTATGTATAAATGAGTTAAAATTTCCCATTGAAAAAGTCTTAAAGTCATTCACAGAAAAACTTAAAACAAATGAATAAAACAGTTCAAAGTGAAGATTCAGGAGGGAAAAATCAGATAGTTACAATGAAAAACAAGAGGCAGAACTATTGATATTTATCACATAAAAAATTAAGGTGAGAAAGCTCATCATTACATGATAAAGGGACAATTTGCAATTCACAGTTTTGGAAACTGGAAGACATAATTTTCAGTTCATACTTAACCTGAAATCTGTGCTCCTGGAAAACAGCAATGATCATTGCTAATTATTAGAGAAATGAAAATCAAAACCACAGTGAGGTATCACCTCACACTGGTCCAAATAGCCATCATCAAAATATCTATGAATAATAAATGCAGGAGAGCATGTGAAGGAAAAGGAACCCTTCTACACTGTTGCTGGGAATGTAAATTGGTGAGACCACTACAGAGAACAGTATGGAAGTTCCTTTAAAAACTAAAATAGAGCCAGCATATGATCTGGTGATCCCACTCCTGGGTATATATCCAGAGAAAACTATAGTTCAAAAAGATCATGCACCCCAGTGTTTACTGTAGCATTATTTACAATGGCTAAGACACAGGAAAGGCTTCCCTGGTGGCTCAGACAGCAAAGAGTCCTCCTGCAATACAAGAGACTGGGGTTTGATCCCTGGGTTGGGAAGACCCCTTGGAGAAGTAATGGCTACCAACTCCAATATTCTTGCCTGGTATACTCCATTATTCCATTGACAGAGGAGCTGGTGGGCTACAGTTCATGGTGTCACAGAGTAGGACATGACTGAGTGACTAACACCTTCACTTTCTTTCAATACATGGAAGCAACCTAGATGTCCCTTGATGGAGGAATGAATAAATATATAGTAATATATAAACAATGGAATATTACTCACCCATAAAAAGAATATTATCATTTGCAGCAATATGGATGAACCTAGAGATTATCATACTAAGTGAAGTAAGCCAAAGACAAATATCATATGAAATTTGCTTACGTGTTGTCACTTAGTCATATCCTACTCTGCAACCCTTTGGACCGTAATCTGCCTAAGGGGCTCCCTGTCCATGGGATTCTTCAGGCAAGAATATTGGAGGGAGTTAACATGACTTGCTTCAGTGATATTGCTTATATGTGGATTCTAAAAAAAAAAAAAAAGAAGATATGAATAAACTGGTTTATAAAATGAAAACAAACTCACAAACATAGAAAACAAATTTATGCTTGTCAAAGGGAAAAGGTAGGGGGGAGGGATAAATCAGAAATTTGGTATTAACTTATACACACTGCCGTATGTAAAATAGGACCTCTTGTATAGCACAGGAAACTACTCAGTATTGTGTAATAACCTATAAAGAAAAGAATCTTAAAAAGAATATATATATATATATATATGTAAAACTGAATCACTTTATTGTACAACTGAAACTAACACATTATAAATCAACTATATTTCAATAAAAAAAAGAAGATAGAATTTTTCCAAAATTTATATTTTAGGAAACTACTTACTGTACAGAACCATCCTTCCCCATGTGACTTTAGAACTCACAGATGACCCAATTTTTTGCCTACAATAAGGCCAGACGTAGACCTAAATTTCCATTCTTTGATTCATAAATGATTAGCTGAACTGTTTATCCCTACTGGCCAATCTGGACAAAATACTCAATAACCTGACTTAGTTAGTCTGGTATCTCCCCTCCCCACCAACCCTAGGAACTGGGCATGTCTTTGAATATTGATATAATTTCTCTTTAACAGTCCCTCCAGAAATCAGCTGATGTTAGGAAAAACATTCCCCAATCAACTGACTGATGATCTTCACCTGACTTTTTCACTCTTCTTCACCCCATTCTTTCTAGCCTTATTTATTCCTCCTTATAAAATGAGTACTTTCTCCATGTTTCTGTGAGTTCAATGATTTTTTTAAAGATTCCTCATGTAAGGGATATAATACAGTATTTATCTTTCTCTATCTGGTTTATTTCACTTAACATAATGCATTCAAGTTCCATCCAAGTTGTTGAAAATAGCAGGATTTCCTTCTCATGGCTGAGTAACATACTGTATGCATGTATAGTATATATTGTAGTTTCTTTATCCATTCACCCATTAGTAGACACTTAGATTGTTACCATATCTTGACTTTTGTGAATAATGTTGCAGTGAACATTGGAATACAAATACTTAAATTGTTCTCATTTACTTTAGATATACATCTGGAAGTGGAATTGCTGGATCATACAGTAGTTCTCTTTTTAGTTTATTGAGAAACTTCCATACTGTTTTCCATAGTAGCCACCTTTTCCTGCTTCTTTCATAGCACTTGTCATCTCTTGTCTTTTAACAATAGCAATTCTAAAAAATGCAAGATGATATCCAATTGTGGTTTTGATTTGCATTTTCATGATAATGTATGAAGTTGAGTACATTTTACTGTAACTTTTGGCCATTTGTAAATCTTCTTTGGGAAAATGGGTATTCAGTTCCTCTTGCCAATTTTCAAAGCTTTTTTTTTTTTTTCCACCGTTGAGTTCTCTGAGTTCTTTATATGTTCAGCTTGTTGTTGTCTAGTCACTAAATCATGTCAGAATCATTTGCAACCCCGTGGACTGTGGCCAGCCAGACTCCTCTGTCCATGGGATTTTCTAGGCAAGAATACTGGAGTGGGTTGCCATGTCCTTCTCGAGGGTTCTTCTATCCAACCCAGGGATCAAACCCACATCTTCTGTATTGGCAAGCAGATTCTTAACCACTGAGTCACCTCAAAAGCCTCATGTGTTCAGTTATAAGGTGATTACAACTTGAAGATGTGATGTAAAACCTGGTGACTATAGTTGATAATGTTGTATTATATAATTGAAATCTGCTGAGAGTAAAACTTTAATTTGCATGCTCAGTTACATCTGACTCTTCGTGACCCTATGGACTGTAGCCCTCAAGGCTCTTCTGTCCATGGGACTTTCCAGGCAAGAATACTGCAGTGGGTTGCCATGCCCTCCTCCAGGCAATCTTTCCAACCTGGGAATAGAACTCCTGTCCTATGACCCCTGTATTGCAGGCAGATTCTTTACCACTGAGCCACTGAGGAGATATATATATGTGTCTGTGTGTGTGTGTATATATATATATATATATATATATATATATATACACGTGTATACATATGTATATATGTGTATACACATATATATACACTCAGAAAGAAAACGATAAAAATAAACATTTATCAAGACACAGTGAGAGAGACTAGAACTTTCATGTCCATGTGAAAAAGATGAATTTTTCTATAATTCCTTTTAAAACTGCACCTGCAAATAAGGGAGAGGGGGAAGGTATTTTTAATTTTATTTTCTTTTAAAATAAATTCAATTTTCACTAGAAAAGCCTAAATGACCTAGAAGTAAATCTCATACATGTATTCATGGGTTATATAAAGTTCTTCTTTGTACTACACAAAGATAGGAAGCTCCAAGAAAAGATGAATATATCTGGTACATGAAAAATACATAGGTGTATATGCATACCTCTGTATACATACCATATATATATATAATCTAAGTCAATTTGGGCTGCTATAATAAATTACCTTTGACTAGTAGCTTAAACAACAAGTATTTACTTGTTTTTCATATTTCTGGGAGACTGGAAGCCCATGATCATGGTGTCAGCATGATTGCACAACTGTGTGATTCTGTTCTGGAGAGAGTCCTCTTCAGAGTGGTCCAAAGCTGACTTCTCCCTGTTTTCTCACATGGTGGAAAAAAAGTGAGCTATCTCTCTGGCCCTTTCTTATGACATCAGTCCTATTCATGAGAGCTCCACCCTCATAACCTAAACTGTTAGTAGCTCAGTCATGTCTGACTTTTTGTGACACTATAGCCCACCAGGCTTCTCTGTCCATGAAATTCTCCAGGCAAGAATACTGGAGTGGGTTGCCATTTCTTTTCTCTA
>SJYW01040907.1:698902-715307 GCA_006410735.1 Raphicerus campestris | reverse complement strand
TATATATATATATATATATACACGTGTATACATATGTATATATGTGTATACACATATATATACACTCAGAAAGAAAACGATAAAAATAAACATTTATCAAGACACAGTGAGAGAGACTAGAACTTTCATGTCCATGTGAAAAAGATGAATTTTTCTATAATTCCTTTTAAAACTGTACCTGCAAATAAGGGAGAGGGGGAAGGTATTTTTAATTTTATTTTCTTTTAAAATAAATTCAATTTTCACTAGAAAAGCCTAAATGACCTAGAAGTAAATCTCATACATGTATTCATGGGTTATATAAAGTTCTTCTTTGTACTACACAAAGATAGGAAGCTCCAAGAAAAGATGAATATATCTGGTACATGAAAAATACATAGGTGTATATGCATACCTCTGTATACATACCATATATATATATAATCTAAGTCAATTTGGGCTGCTATAATAAATTACCTTTGACTAGTAGCTTAAACAACAAGTATTTACTTGTTTTTCATATTTCTGGGAGACTGGAAGCCCATGATCATGGTGTCAGCATGATTGCACAACTGTGTGATTCTGTTCTGGAGAGAGTCCTCTTCAGAGTGGTCCAAAGCTGACTTCTCCCTGTTTTCTCACATGGTGGAAAAAAAGTGAGCTATCTCTCTGGCCCTTTCTTATGACATCAGTCCTATTCATGAGAGCTCCACCCTCATAACCTAAACTGTTAGTAGCTCAGTCATGTCTGACTTTTTGTGACACTATAGCCCACCAGGCTTCTCTGTCCATGAAATTCTCCAGGCAAGAATACTGGAGTGGGTTGCCATTTCTTTTCTCTAGGGGATCTTCCCAACCCAGAGAACAAACCTAGGTCTTCCACATTCAGACAAATTCTTTACTGTTTGAGTCCCTAGTGACGTGAAGTCACTCAGTTGTGTCTGACTCTTTGCAACCCCGTGCATGATACAGCCCACGGAATTCTCTAGGCCAGAATACTGGAGTGGGTAGCTGTTCCCTTCTCCAGGAGATCTTCCCAACCCAGGGATCAAACCCAGGTCTTCCACATTCCAGGCAGATTCTTTACTAGTGGAGCCACCAGAGAAGCCCAAGAATGCTGGAATGGGTAGCATATCCATTCTCCAGGGGATCTTCCAACCCAGGAATTGAACCAGGGTCTCTTGCATTGCAGGTAGATTTTTTACCAGCTGAGCTATCAATAATGTTTCTGAGGAGAGTGTCTTCTTGCAAATTTCAGGGAGTCCAATAACTCTGTATGTGTGTTAAGTCACTTTAGTCATGTCCAGCTCTTTGGCTGCTCTGTCCATGGGGATTCTCTAAGCAAGAATACTCGAGTGAGGTGCCACGCTCTCCTTCAAGAAATCTTTCCAACCCAGGGATCAAACCCACATCACTTATGTCTCCTGCATTGACATCTTTACCATGAGTGCCACCTGGGAAGCCTCATAAACTAGTTACCTTTCAAAGACCTCACCTACAAAATATCATCATATTAGGGATTAGATTTCAATTTAGGAATTTGGCAGGGGCAAGGGGATGAGCAACTCAAATATTCATTCAGTCCGTAACTATATAAAAAATATAAATACACAAATATTTACATTGAATGTTTATACATGTGTTATATATATAATACATATTTATATACACATATGTGAAAATAAATTTGATCAAAAGTCTCTGAAAATACTTTGAAACCTGTTTTGGCCAAGTGCTAAAGCTTTAATTGGTCCTTATATGTGTAAATTGTGTATGACACCACTCCAAGGGACAAAATTTGCATTCATAGTGCTTGTAGATTTGTTGATATAGATACTGTCGATTTGTAAATTGGACAGTTTGCTGGCAGATTGCAGACAATGAGGTGTCCTAAAGAGGGGCTATTTCTAATTCACACAGTGTGCTAGTTGGGGGAATGATTGTTGATCCTGCCAGAGGAGAGAACACACTTCAATTTTTATTATGTACTGCAGTTTTATATTCAGGTTTACATCATTTGTCAGTTGAAATTATGCAAACAATATAATGTACTTCTGTTCAAGTGAATATTTGCAAACATCAGGCTCTGCTGCTTCCTGAATCAAGTCTCCAGCAATAGCAAGGCTACATCCCAGGCTTTAAGCATCTCAGAAAGTTGCCTACTATTTAACAGTTTAAATTATTTTTCATTTAAAAAGAAATATACATAATATATAAATTGAAATAAAAATAAAGCTCCATCTGATGAGAATGAATTCAATACCACTGTTACTAAAGTAATGAAAACAAAAACGAGATGCTATTTTATTACTATCAAAATGAAAAGTTAAAAGTAATGAAAATCCTAGTACTTTCATAAAGATAAGCAATTGCTAATCTTTTCTTCAATAAAAAAAATTTTTTAATAGTGCAAAAAGTACTTTATGTTATGACATCCTTTCAGAAACATTGAAATGTAAAGTTCATGTAAATCTTAGAATAAAGAGAATATGGCCGGCTAGTGAAAAAAATTCCTGCATAGCTCAGTTGGTGAAGAATCTGCCTGCAATGCAGGAGACCTGGGTTCAATTCCTGAGTTGGGAAGATCCCCTGGAAAGGGGAAAAGCTACCCACTCCAGTATTCTGGCCTGGAGAATTCCATAGACTATATAGTCTATGGGGTCGCAAAGAATTGGACACAACTGAGCGACTTTCACTTTCAATGAAAAAATAAAAGAACGTGTTCAGTACCTTTCAATAAAAACTCAATAAATCCTTAACATCATTAATACTTGTATAAATTGATTTTTATCCTGAACCAAATTTTTAAAAATATTATCATTCACTTCTAGGAATTCATCATAAGGAAATATTCAAGAGTGCAAATAAAGATGTATATACAATAATTTCAATATACTATTGTTTTTAATAGCAAAAAATATATAAATCTCATGGTTAAAAGTGAAAACACTAAAATAGAATTTTAAAATGCATTTTCAAGTTTCATAGGGAGGTAAGAATATGTAAATATGATCATTATTACAAGTTAATTAATATATATATTTAAATAAAATAGATTGTATAAAATATCATTTTACTGTATAATATCTAGGAGCTTTCCTGGTAGCTCAGATGTCAAAGAATTTGCCTACAATATGGAAGACTCAGGTTTGATCCCTGGGTCAAGAAGATCCAGGTCAGGAGAAGGAAATGGCAACCCACTCCAGTAATCTTTTTTTTTAACAACAGAGAAATCCCACACAGTGAGAATTTTTATTGATGAAAAGTTGATGGAAGAATCACAGAAGTCTTCATAAAGTGCAGACCAGCCAAGGACTGTATCCATTTCCATTTTCCCTTTAGGAGCTTCAGCAGAGAGATCAGGAATTATGGCCCCCTGTTTTCTTGACCTTAAGAAAATTTTTGTTTTATGTTTATTAATACAGACTTTTATATGGAATTATATAATATTTATTACTTTTGTCTGAGATAATATTTCCTAAAATAAATACTATTAGGTCAGTTCAATATCTTTGATTTTTCTACACAGCCTATTACATCTATTTCTAACCTATTCATTTTCATTTCAATTGAGCTACAATTGGCTCTGTGGGAGAAGATGTAGATGGGGTGATTTGAGAGGATATCACTCCAGTATTCTTGCCTAGAGAATCCCATGGACAGATGAGCCTGGCAGGCTACCATCAGTCCACGGGGTCTCAAAGACTTGGACACAACTGATTGACTAACACACATATATATAATACCTACATAGTATAACTATATATCATATAAGTCTCAAAGATTCAGACATGACCTAGCAATTGAACAACAAATGTAGTATATGGTAGACCTAAAATGTTTTTTATGTTATGATTATACCATGCATATTATATTATCATGCATATTATATTATGTGAAATATATTTCATATTATCTTAATTTAATATATAATACATTTTATATCATATATTATATATATAAATCATAGTTTACTATATTTGACTATATTTTAAGTTTACCAAATATAGTATAATTAAATGTTATATATTTTATATAATATATTAAATACATTTGTATATTTAGCTTCTGCTATGGATTGAAGATTTGTGTCTTCCCAAAATTCATACATTGACACCTTAATTTTCAATGTGACTGTATTTAAAGATAGGGCCTTTAAGGAGATAATTAACATTAAATGAGGTCATAAGAATATAGCCCTGATCCTATAGGTTTACTGTCCTTATAGAAAGCAATACCAGAAAGCTTGCTCTTGGTCCAGGTGTCTGCACACAGAGGTAAGGCCATGTCAGTGCAGAGTCAGAAGTCTGACATCTGCAAACTAGGAAGTAAGCTCTCACGAGAAACCAAATCTGTCAGCACCGTGATCTTGAATTCCTGAGCCTCTGGAAGTGTAAGAAACAAATTACTGTTCTTTAAGTCACCTAGTCTGTGGTATTTTATTATGGCAGTGTGAGCTAAGAGCTTCTTCTGGATTTTCAAATTTGCTACATTTCAAATTCTTATAATGCTTTTGGTTGTTTTAAGTAAAACACCCCAACCCTTATTGTATGTTGGCAGCAGCTTCAGAATATGAAATAAAAGTAGGTGGAACAATAAAGCCATTGATTCTCTCAAGTCAACCAAAGAGTCAATTTAATGCAGTTCCAGTCTTGGTCCAGTGGCTCAGTGATATCATGAAGGCCCTCATCCCTTCTCATCTTTCCCACTTCAATTTTCAGAAGATCACTCAGCCTTAAAGTAGGAAGACAATCTCTATGATCCGTTCCTTATTAGATATCACTCAAGATAGGAAGAAAAGAGATAGATGAAATAATTGGGCTCTCATGGCCACAAACTGAGTCTTTTCCTCTCCTACAAGAAGGCAATTATTAGCAACAGGGTATGGGATCAGCAGGCTTCCCAGGTGGCACTATTGGTAAAGAACCCACCTGCCAATGCAAGAGACCTAAGAAACCCAGGTTCAATCCCAGGGTTGGGAAGATCCCCTGGAGGAGGGCATGGCACTCCACTCCACTTGCTTGGAGAATGCCTTGGACAGAGAAGCCCAGTGGGCTACAGTCCATAGGGTTGCAAAGAGTTGCACATGACTGAAGCTACTTAGCACACATGCATGCCTGGGAGAGGCATGACTGTTTGACTAATAAACATTTATACCTTGGGTCTTGGTCCCAATGTATATCTCTAAAAATTATATCCTACCACTAAAGAACAAAATTATGGTTTAGGGGATATCATTATTTGAAATATAATCTAGTATTGTATCACATTTAACTCTAGCCCACTTTGGGGGTGGCTGTCAACAAAATAACATCAGCATTTCAACAACCATGACTTAGACTTATTCTTAAATGAGTGTTAAAACCGAGAAGTTTTCTTTGTATTGTTGCAATTTCAAAATTCTATAGATTATTCCATAAAAGGCTAGTTCCTGTTCCAATCCATGTGACAAGGGACCCGCCAACTTGTCATGGGTGCTGCGGTCCCCATTTTCCCTTCAGGATAGAGGCATATAGTCCCCAGTTTCCAGCATTGTTTGTTCAAAATGATGGTCATATGAGACTAAACTTTGTCTCATGATTTCTCCACAAGTTCCCATTACCAAATTATTAAAGAAGTAAGAATATCCTTTTGCTCCCTTATGAGTTTAAAAAAATAATAATATTTCCTAGCTGGTATGATGTTACTTTGTTAAGACAAAGAAATTTGATATCATATAGTTTGTCTTTATTCATGTAAACTTTCACTCTAAATATTCATAAATGTTTTTCATATCTATACTTTCTTTGTGGAAATCAGGGACTGAGGTCCAGATAACACAAAATCTAGCATAAGCAAAAGAAAACAGCCATGGAAAATGTGGTGGCAAAATAATAGTCCTTCAAAGATGTACACATCCTAATCCCTGGAACCTGTGAATATGTGACTTCTCATGGCAAAGAGGTGGTAGATAAAATAAGGTTGCTAAATAATCTGATTTTAAAATAGGGAGAATATCTTGATTATATGGCACTTCCCAGGTAGCCCAGTGGGTAAAGAATCTGCCTGCAATGTGCAAGACGCAGCTTTGATTCCTGACACATGTTTGAATTGGATATGACTGAAGTGACAGAGTAGACACACGCCTGATTATATGTACAAGGCCAATGTAATCAGAATAGCCATTTAAAATAGAAGAGAAAGTCCAATGAAGTCATCAGAGTAATGCAGTGTAAAGATTTCAAAGCACTCTTGCTTTAAGACGGAGAAAGGATTCTAGGATGCAAGGAATATGGCCAGTTTCTAGAAGCTGAAAAGTGCAAGAGGTCTCTCCCCTACACCCTCCAGAAAGGAATGTGGTCCTCCTGACACCTTGATTTTAGCTCTGTGACACTTCTAACCTCCAGAACTATTAGATAATAAATTTATGTTGTCTGCAATCACTATGTTTGTGGCAATTTGTTATGAGAGCAATAGCAAACTGACACAGAAGACTGAAATCAACTGGGTTAGAGACTGAACCCAGAAGAACGCAAGGGCACAAGAATATACAGACATTTGTGGAGGAGCATGGAGATTGTCCAGAGAGGGATCTGGGAGAACAAAGTCAACTACATATATACCTCAAAAGACAGGTTAACCTTACCTTAACATTAACTCAAGATTTAGCTCTAAAAGAAGTCCTTGCTTCTGCTTCTGTTATGACTGTTACTATTGTCACCACTGGTGCACTGGCTGACTTGGGATATTTATATTTGCATTTACCCAATTCTGGGTTTGGATTCATGATCCTATGTTCAACCTACCCTCTAAAACCAATCACAAGGCTATAATTTCTCTTTGACCGTGTATTCCACAAAGACCACAGCCCAGCTCATGTCCTAAAGCTGCAGTTCTCAAACCAAAGTTTGCTAAAAACAGAAATATCCAAAGACTAGCCTGGAGATCAGTGAGGCCATGTAATCTCTAAAAATAATCTCAGGAAATACAGTTTTACTCAAAGAATTTAAATAATTTTTTATACTAAAACTGAGCAAACAAAACTACAGACCTAGCTTTCTAGCTTAGCCAATCTAATCATATTTTTTTTCTTTCATGAGTAAAACAATATTTATATGCAATTAGGTATTGGAATATTGGCTATTTTTGTGCTCTCCTGTGACACAGTGGCTTTAATACTGTAGCCCTGGTTCAGTCAGTATGAACTTATTAAAATGAATTAGGGAAATTAGAAATCATTTTAAATTGTTAAGCTTTAAAATAGACATGTTGTTACCTTTCAAGTGTGGGAATCAATGTTTGCAATGAATCTTTTCGCACTACACCAGTTATGGTTGGGCTTCCCAGGTGGCATAGTTGGTAAAAAATCGGACTACCAATGCAGGAGACATAAGAGATGTGGGTACTATACCTGGGTCAGGAAGATCCCCTAGAAGAGAAAATGGCAACCCACTCCAGTATTCTTGCCTGGGAAATCCCATGGACAAAGAAGCCTTGGTGGACTGCAGTCCATGGTGTCTCAAAGAGTTGGACACAGCCATATACTTAACTCTAGTTAGTAAATTTTTAGAAGCGGTAGTTTATCAAAATAGCATAATTTAGATGTTTACTTAATATATTTACTTTCTTATCAAGGAGATGCATCTTAGTTTATTTCAATAGACATATTTTACAACTTCTTGAGTTTTGTCATCAAGAGATCTTACAATGTTTTTTCTTAGAAATTTTTCTTGAGATTAAGCATAAAGAAGCCTTAATTTATCTAATGGTGAAGAAGCCACAGGAAGCAGCCATAAGACAAATAGCAACAACTGCAACATGAATAAGGCCATCTTAGATTACTGAGCCCGAATAAATTTGCCAGATCCACAGTTGCTTGAACGAGCCTAAGTAAAACCATGCCTTGCTTTGCTGAGCCCAAGCCAAGGCAACCTTCAGAATCTTGACCAAAAAGTTAACTATTTTTGTTTTGGGACTTGTTTTATTACACAGCAATTAGTCTCTGATACAGTATGTTTATTACTAAGCATTCCTTCAAAACCATGGAACATGAAAAGCTTATGAAAATACACTAAAATAAATCCATTGACCTCCTTAGTATTTGGCCTGAAACCTCCTTAGAGCCATATGTTTATTAGAATACTTTTTTACCTTCCATATTACTAGGATGATCATATTAACTTTTTTCTCACAACTATGGAATATGGATCACCAGTTTTTCATCCTCAATTAGCATTTTTCTTACTATTTTTCAAGTGTCCAGGAATAATTCATTTGCCATTTCTCCAGCCTTGCCATTTTTCCAGCCTATCTTCACCATCCTACCTCAAAGCCAATGACCTGTTTGGGTTTTTTGTTATGGCACTATCCTACATCTAGGTACTAATATCTGTACTAGTTATTTATCAACACTTAATAAAACCTCCCCAAACTTGATGGATGAAGACAAACTAATTTTCTCAATATTGTGTCAGCAATGTTGGCTAGACCTAGACAGATGGTTCTTCTGTTTGTCTTTCTTGTATTCCCACATGAAGCTACATTTATCTGACAATTGTCTGAGCTCAGTGCTCTTGTATCTTCACTCATGACTGGCAGCCTGGGCTGGGCAGAGACCAGTGATCCTCTATAGGAAAAGTCTGGCTCTATTCCACATGGTTTTTTGTGTCTTAATAGGCTAGACTGGACTTTTTACATAATACTCTTAAGGACTGCCTTTAAGGAAGATAAAGCAGAAGCTGGAAACTACTCAAACCCATGTTTTTGTTTTGTTTTGTTTTGTTTTTTTATTTTTATTTTTTTATTATTTTTTTTGCAACCACTTTTTTTTTTAATACTTTATTCTCTTTTACAGTACTGTATTGGTTTTGCCATACATCGACATGAATCAGCCACAGGTGTACANGCAAGCTCTGGGAGTTAGTGATGGACAGGGAAGCCTGGTGTGCGGCAGTCCATGGCTCACAAAGAGTGGGACACAGCTGAGCAACTGAACTGATAGCCCTACCACTGAAGTAGTCCTATTCAAAAAAAAAATTCAGCAAGAATCTAATGAAGTATCTACACCGACTATCAATTTGCCAAAAATACAAAGGATAAAGGAACAATTTAATGTTAGTATGCGAGGGGCTTTCCTGGTGGTTCAGACAGTAAAGAATCCGCCTGCCATGCAGGAGATGCAAAGAGGTTGGTTCAGTCCCTCGGCTGGGAAGATCCTCTGGAGGAGGGCATGGCAACCCACTCCAGTGTTCCTGCCTGGAGAATCCCATGGACAGATGAGCCTGGTAGGCTACAGTCCATGGGGTTGCAAAGAGAAGGACAAGGCTGAAGTAACTTCACAGATGCACATACACACACACACAGACACACAGNCTCCAGTGTTCCTGCCTGGAGAATCCCATGGACAGATGAGCCTGGTAGGCTACAGTCCATGGGGTTGCAAAGAGAAGGACAAGGCTGAAGTAACTTCACAGATGCACATACACACACACACAGACACACAGACAAGGAAACAATCAACCAAATCCAGAATGTAGGAAAGTCAGTAGGATAAATGACCTGATTTCTTCTATGAAAGAATAAGGTGAGGAAGGAAATGAAAAAGAAGGTGAGTGGTTATAGAAGAAAATGACATGAGACATATAACAACCCAAATACTTTTTACTATTTTGATTCCAGAACTTCAGTTGTTTTTATCAGAAAGGCTATTTACGGGGTATAGCCTGCCACACTGCTAGAAACAGAAGCCTGACTTACTTTTTAAAGACATAAGCAGTTTGCTTTTCTTTGTACTTTTAAATGGAAAAAGTGTGTAAGGTGTTTATATTTGCATATAGTGTGTTTAAATTTGCATGATGAAGTATTTTTTTTTAATTTTAAGTTGCTTCACTTCTTGTTTTAAGTAACTTTTGTTTGTTTGTTTGTTTTAGCTGTGCCATGCAGCATCAGGATCTTAGTTTCCCAACCAGTGATCAAACCCATATTCCCTGCGTTGGGAGCATGGAGTCTTAATCACTGAATTGCCAGGAAAGCCCCTAAGTGTTTTGTTTTGTTATTTTAATTGTGTGTAAATCTAATTTATAAATCTATATTTATCATAAGAGAATTAGGGAAATTTGTCTTTTTTATTTCAACTGACTTTTTAAATAAAGAGGTTAATACTTTTTGTCAAGTAAAGGACCTTTCCCTTACTTAAGTTTTGATTTGTATGTAGTGAGTTTTCTTAAGGGACAACACAGTCAGGCCATTACCCCAAATACTCAGTTTGCCACCAACGATTCTTGTGTCTGCCAACAGCATAAGCCATTGGAATTTATCTTAACATTATTTGACCTATGTCTTTTACCCCTGTTATAAGGACAACCAGGAAGATTAAAGTTGTAACAGATGTGAAGTCTACCAAGCAATTCTTTCTACATGGCTACAAGTGTACATGACTATACTGTTTATACTTGTTCTGGGGCAAAATATATACTGATTTCTCTTGGAATATATTTTCCACATTTCATGTAGAATTATTTTCCAAAGAATTAAGGAAGAATAAGAACCCCTGCATTTATGTATTGCCTAACTCTATCTACCATCATTGGTTTTTTGCCTATAACTAGAAGAGAGCATTTTTACTTGGTGCTTTGCTTTCTGAGAAAAAAAAATTGTAGAATTTTAGAAAAGCCAAATAACTAGAAAATTTCTTTCTCCAAAACTTCAGTTCTTTGTAGATAGATGTATTTGAGGGTTAATTTGAAATAAATAGGTGTGTTGTTTTAAAGACAGCTCTGAGAGCTGAAGACCAGTCAGCACTACTCATTTTACTGAGATGGCTTCATCAGCCCTTACATCAACACTATGTTTTTTTTGTTTTTTTTTTTAAAGGGTATCTAACTCATCAAGACTGTATAGTATTGTTCTTTGGGGTGAAAAAAAGGAAGTTCTGCTAACTTGTTGCTATTACTTAATTTCTTATTACAGGTTATTAATATGTTTAATTCTGTTATTTTCTAAATAAAAACCATATTACCTTATTGTGGTAAAATATACATAACATAAAGTTTACCATATAACTATTTTAAAATGCACAGTTCAGGAGTATTAACTGTATTCATGTTTTGCAACCATCACCACCATCCATCTCCAGCACTGTTTTGCCTTCCCAAAACGAAACATCATACCCATTAAACACTGACTCGCTAGCTCCTACTCTGTCCCCTCCCCAACATCAGCCCTTGACAACCACCATTCTATTGATACTTTCTGCCTTTATCAATTTGAAAGAGTTTATTTCTAATGGCAATAATCTGAAATCATTTATGTAAAGAGAGCAGGAGTCAAGAGAACAAGTGGAGCTGACCTCTATGGTAGGAAAGAACTGTGTGAGGCTTTAAAGTCTTTATTTATAGATAGAAAAATAGCATGCCATCACTGATGCTACCCACTCACTGTGTTCCGTGACATTTATTATAGGCAGAGAATTTTTTGTGGGCCTTTCCAAAAGGACAAATCAACGAGGTGCGGAAATCTTGGCTGATACTTTTAAGGTAGGTAAAGGATAATTTATGCCTGGCACAGAGTAACTATCTAATAAATAGTCATAGACCCATTGAATCAATATGTCATGAATAATAATATTTTTATTATTATTCATGGGCTTTGCAAAATAACTCCTAATATTTGTATGTTTGCTAAAAGTTTTAGAAGCTAGGACTTAATAAAGAGGCTTCATGGGACGCCCACAGCAGCAACAGATAAAGTTATCATGGACATTCTGCTTTCTCCCAGTGTATAATCAATCATACAACTACTTGGCAGATATTCCTGACACAATTGATGACTTAAAATATATATATCTGGAGTCCCAGTTGTCTCTAAAATGAAATGTAGAATTAAAGAGCACACACACTTTGTTGCCTACTCAGTGCTGGGCCTTGCACATACATCCGCCCAAGGTGCCTTTACTCTACTGGTTTTGAGCAGATTGGCTCACCAGACTACTAAGGCAGAGATGTAATCCCCAAGAAGCTGTTACCCAGGACGATGTGAGGCTCTTGTTTGCACAGGATATTCAGACACATCCTTCTGGAGTAGCCCCCTCTGCAGGTCAGCCAGCAAAGCTGTTAAGGCAGTCACAGGTAAGGTAGGAGGCTCTGCACTTCCTTCTTAGAAGCAGTCTTCATTTAATTGGCAATACCCAAACCTATGAGGCCCAGTTTTCCTTCCAGATGTTCAGGGACCCCAGCAGCCTCCTGGTGAGCAAGAATGTTTTGAGCAGGTTTGAACGGGTTTTAGAGTTATTCTGCCATGACAAACTACTTTCTCTCATATGCGTAGGACTATGCAGTCTCCACAGTCCCCGTGGTGGATGCTTTGCACTTGAAGAGTTTCTGCAGTATGGCTGGGCCTAACCTCATCGCTATTGGATCCAGTGAATCTGCACAGAAGGCCCTTAAGGTAAATGTAAAACTTTGCTCTTTCGAAATGCAGTGGGCACTGCCTCTCTCATGGTTTTTCTAATACTGTCTACTGGACAGACAGCAACCAAGGGTAGCAGGGAGAGAACTTGAGCTTTCTCTGATTTACACTGTCATGACCTCACATTTATTAGGAACCAGGAGCACACTTGGTACTTACTGTTACTCTGAGTAAGTACTTGGTGTTCAGTTGCTAAGCCATTTCTGACTCTTTGCGACCTCATAGGCTGCAGTCCACCAGGCTCCTCTGTCCGTGGGGATTTCCAGGCAAGAATACTAGAGTGGGTTGCCATTTCCTTCTCCAAGTAAGTGCTTAGTATGTACTCTTCCTGGAAAATACACCTATTAGAAGAATTCTTCACTAATGAACCATTCTTCCTCACACACCAGGTTTCCTGGAAAGATATAACTCATCACAGTTATTTCTTCTGAGGAAAAGGGCATTCCACCAACAGAGCTCTTTATAACGTTTTATCTTTTAACTCAGGTAATTGGTACACACAGAGTTGTTATGTTATTCTTATCCTTTTGTACTTTTAGAAAGCCATGATTCAGAAGTACCTAAAATTTTAACTTTTCCATTTGCAGTGAAATACTTAAATTTTAGGAAAGTCATTTTTCTCATTTCACAGATAGGAATCAGAAAGTCCAGAAAAATTGCTACTTGCTTTGGGTCACACAGCTAGATGGAGAGTAGACAGCCACCAGAGAATTCCTGAACTATTTCATAATAATCTTTTAGAAAGCCATGATTCAAAAGTACCTAAAATTTTGACTTTTCCATTTGCAGTGGAATACTTAAATATTAGGAAAGTCATTTTTCTCATTTCACATATAGGAGTCATAAAGTCCAGAAAAATTACTATTTGCTTTGGGTCACACAGCTAGATGGAGAGTAGACGTCATTGATAGTGAAGATTTTCTATCATTATAGTGCTTTACAGTTCAAAGGCACCTTCCTTCTCTGTGGCTAATAACCCTGGGAGATGATTTGGACACTTCATAAGGGCAAAGACCTTGTCCATTTTGATCACCATTGTGCCCCTTTATGTTTGGCCCAAGGTGGTCCCTAAATAAATATCTGGCGCACAGTGAATAAATGAATGAGGGAAGTGACTTTATCTCCATTTTGCAGTTAAGAACTAGATAGAATGGCTCACCCCAGATCACAAAGCTAATACTAAAAGGTGGGCTGGGACCACTTTTTGTCCCTTCCTCTCAAGTGGTCCTGCATGACATGTGACTTATTAAAGGACCAAGACAGGGATTTCCCTGACAGTCTAATGGTTAAGACTCTGTGTTCCCAATGCAGAGGGCACAAGTTTGATTCCTGTTCAGGGAACTAAGATGGGCTTCCCAGGTGACTCAGTGGTAAAAGAATCTGCCTCCCAATGCAGGAGCCACAGGAGATGAGGGTTCAATCCCTGGGTCAGGAAGATCCCCTGGAGATGGAAATGGCAACCCATTCCAGTATTCTTGCTGGGATAATCCCATGGACAGAGGAGCCTGGCGGACTACATTCCATGGGGTTATGAAGAACATGGTTGAAGAAATTTAGCACTCACACGTGCAGAAAACTAAGATACTTCATGCAGCACAGCTAGGCCAAAAAATAAAAGTAAAGAACAAAGACAGAAATTTCTCTTAGGCAAAGAGAGGAAATCTGTGTGCTCCAAGGTACACAGTTTATTTGTTTGCCCTTTCTGGTCTTGACTCTTCTACCTCAGGGCTGGGCTTGGTATGCTTTGTCTGGGAAGCAACCTCTGCCTCCCAGTTGCTGACTTTCTACTTTGCATTATCTGCAACGTCTTTCCGTCAGTGCACTTCGCCTTTCTTTCTTCTCTTTCCCAGACTGTATCTGTGATTATATTTCTAGGACCTTTAACAATTGTTGCATAATCTACGTTGGATTTTGAATTTAGTGGCTTTTTCTATGTTTCCTTTAGAGAATGTCTTTTGTTCTGTTTCATCTGGAAGCCTGTGTTAACTTTCGGCATATAAAAAAAAGAAATGATGCCTTGAAAGAAAATAGTTAATGAATGATGTCATTCAGAGGATCTAGGAAGATTATTTCTCTCCTCAGGGACTAACTATGATGTCTTCCCATGGCAGCTGGGTTGGTCTGCACGTGTCTGAAATTGATTACAAGGAAAGGAGAAGGCTGAAGTTGTCCATACTGTGCCTTTGTGTAAATTATCAGAAAGAACCTCCTCTGGGTAGACAAACTAGAAAAAGTAGTTTCATCTGCCATTCTGGGTAAACTAGGTCCCTAACTCAAATAAATTGGTCTCTAACTCAGTAGGTCTCTAACACAAATTGGTCCCTAACTTAGTTTAGAGAAACTAACATGTAATATTTAGCATTCCAGTCCCCTATAATGAAAAGGACATCTTTTTTGGGTGTTAGTTCTAAAAGGTCTTGTAGGTCTTCATAAAAGCATTCAACTTCAGCTTCTTCAGCATCACTGATTGGGGCATAAACTTGGATAACTGTGATATTGAATGGCTTGCCTTGGATACGAACAGAGGTCATTCTGTCATTTTTGAGACTGCATCCAAGTACTGCATTTCGGACTCTTTTGGTGACCATGATGGCTACTCCATTTCTTCTGAGGGATTCCTGCCCACAGTAGTAGATATAATCATCATCTGAGTTAAATTCATCCATTCCAGTCCANCGGACTCTTTTGTTGACCATGATGGCTACTCCATTTCTTCTGAGGGATTCCTGCCCACAGTAGTAGATATAATCATCATCTGAGTTAAATTCATCCATTCCAGTCCATTTTAGTTCGCTGATTCCTAGAATGTCGATGTTCACTCTTGCCATCTCTTATTTGACCACTTCCAATTTGCCTAGATTCATGGACCTGACATTCCAGGTTCCTATGCAAGACTGCTCTTTACAGCATCGGATCCTGCTTCTATCACCAGTCACATCCACAACTAGGTATTGTTTTTGCTTTGGCTCCATCCCTTCATTCTTTCTGGAGTTATTTCTCCACTATCTCCAGTAGCATACTGAGCACCTAATGACCTGGGGAGTTCCTCCTTTGGTATCCTATCATTTTGCCTTTTCGTACTGTTCATGGGGTTCTCAAAGCAAGAATACTGAAGTGGCTTGCCATTCCCTTCTCCAGTGGACCACATTTTGTCCACAGGCAAATTTGGCCTTGAAATGCGGAATGAAGTAGGGCAAAGACTAATAGAGTTTTGTCAAGAAAATGCACTGGGCATAGCAAACACCTTCTTCCAACAACACAAGAGGAGACTCTACACATGGACATCACCAGATGGTCAACACTGAAATCAGATTGATTATATTCTATGCAGCCAAAGATGGAGAAGCTCTATACAGTCAACAAAAACAAGACCAGGAGCTGACTGTGGCTAAGATCATGAACTCCTTATCACCAAATTCAGACTCAAATTGAAGAAAGTAGGGGAAACTGCTATTCAGGTATGACCTAAATCAAATCCCTTATGATTATACAGTGGAAGTGAGAAATAGATTTAAGGGCCTAGATCTGATAGAGTGTCTGATGAACTATGGAATGAGGTTCGTGACATTGTACAGGAGACAGGGATCAAGATCATCCCCATGGAAAAGAAATGCAAAAAAGCAAAATGGCTGTCTGGGGAGGCCTTACAAATAGCTGTGAAAAGAAGAGAGGCGAAAAGCAAAGGAGAAAAGGAAAGATATAAGCATCGGAATGCAGAGTTCCAAAGAATAGTAAGAAGAGATCAGAAAGCCTTCCTCAGCAATCAGTGCAAAGAAATAGAGGAAAACAACAGAATGGGAAAGACTAGAGATCTCTTCAAGAAAATGAGAGATACCAAGGGAACATTTCATGCAAAGATGGGCTCAATAAAGGATAGAAATGGTCTGGACCTAACAGAAGCAGAAGATATTAAGAAGAGGTGGCAAGAATACACGGAAGAACTGTATAAAGAATATCTTCACGACCCAGATAATCATGATGA
>SJYW01040907.1:662814-689335 GCA_006410735.1 Raphicerus campestris | reverse complement strand
AAAAGAGAAGCATAAAGCAAAGGAAAAAAGGAAAGATATACCCAATTGAATGCAGAGTTCCAAAGAATAGCAAGGAGAGATAAGAAAGCCTTCTGCAGTGATCAATGCAAAGAAAAAGAGGAAAATATAGAATGGGAAAGGATAGAGATCTCTTCAAGAAAGTCAGAGATACCAAGGGAGCATTTTATGCAAAGATGGGATCAATAAAGGACAGAAATGGTACGGACCTAAGAGAAGCAGATGATATTAAGAAGAGGTGACAAGAATACACAGAAGATCTAAACAACAACAACAAAAAAATTCTTTTCAACACAGATAATCAAGATGGTGTGGCTGCTCACCTAGACCCAGACATCCTGGAATGTGAAGTCAAGTGGGCCTTAGAAAGCATCACTACGAACAAAACTAGTGGAGGTGATGGAATTCCAGCGGAGCTATTTCAAATCATGAAAGATGATGCTGTGAAAGTGCTGCACTCAATATGCCAACAAATTTGGAAAACTCAGCAGTGGCCACAGGACTGGAAAAGGTCAGTTTCATTCCAATCCAAAGAAAGACAATGCCAAAGAATGCTCAAACTACTGCACAATTGCACCCATCTCACACAACAGTAAAGTAATGCTCAAAATTCTCCAAGCCAGGCTTTAGCAATACATGAACTGTGAACTTCCAGATGTTCCAGCTGGTTTTAGAAAAGGCAGAGGAACCAGAGATCAAATTGTCAACATCCACTGGATCATGGAAAAAGCAAGAGAGTTCCAGAAAAACATCTATTTCTGCTTTATTGACTATGCCAAAGCCTTTGAATGTGTGGATCACAATAAACTGTGGATAATTCTGAAAGAGATGGGAATACCAGACCACCTGACCTGCCTCTTGAGAAACCTGTATGCAGATCAGGAAGCAACAGTTAGAACTGGACATGAACAACAGACTGGTTCCAAATAGGAAAAGGAGTATGTCAAGGCTATATATTATCACCCTGCTTATTTAACTAATATGCATAGTACATCATGAGAAACGCTGGGCTGGAAGAAGTACAAGCTGGAATCAAGATTGCTAGGAGAAATATCAATAACCTCAGATATGCACATACCACCCTTACGGCAGAAAGTGAAGAACTAAAGGGCCTCTTGATGAAAGTGAAAGATGAGAATTAAATAGTTGGCTTAAAGTTCAACATTCAGAAAACTAAGCTCATGGCATTCGGTTCCATCACTTCATGGCAAATAGATGGGGAAACAGTGGCTGAGTTTATTTTTCTGGGCATCCAAATCACTGCAGATGGTGATTGCAGCCATAAAATTAAAAGGTGCATACTCTTTGGAAGGAAAGTTATTACCAATCGAGACAACAGATTAAAAAGCAGACATTACTTTGCCAACAAAGGTCCGTTTAATCAAGGCTATGGTTTTTCCAGTGGTCATGTATGGATATGAGAGTTGGACTATAAATAAAGCTGAGTGCCAAAGAATTGATGCTTTTGAACTGTGGTGTTGGAGAAGACTCTTGAAAGTCCCTTGGACTGCAAGGAGATCCAACCAGTATATCTTAAAGATCAGTCCTGGGTGTTCATTGGAAGTACTGATGTTGAAGCTGAATCTCCAGTACTTTGGCCATCTAATGTGAATAGCTGACTCCTTTAAAAAGACCCTAATGATGGGAAAGATTGAGGGCAGGAGGATAAGGGGATGACAAAGTATGAGATGGTTGCATGGCATCACCGACTCAGTGGACATGGGTTTGGGTGGACTCCAGGAGTTGGTGATGGACAGGGAGGCCTGGTGTTGCAGTTCATGGGGCCGCAAAGAGTCAGAGAAGACTTAGCAATGAACTGAACTATGCTTCTACAGCCTGATATACATCATTTTTTTAAAAATGCTGTACAGTATTTCCAAAATAAGAACTACTACATTAAGTGTATTGAATCATTCTCTGAAAGAAAAATATTAAGATGTTTCAAGGAATTCCTTTATAGTAAGAATCGGAGAATTATTCTCCTTGAAACTTTCTGAAAATTTCCTTATTAGTGAGCTAAGCATTAGCAGTTCCTTTACCAGCTGGACCCTTAGTCTCCCTAATTATGTCTCAGGGGTTTAATAATCAGGCAGACAGAGGAAAATAAGTTTCATACTGATTCCCAAGGAAAAAAAATTCAAGAAAGGAACTTTATATTGCTTTATGAATTCAAGGCAAGTTAAACCAAGTTTTTTCTTTGGGGGGGGGCAGGGGATTGGTAACGAATATAATAATGAAAAACATAGCCTAATCCAAGATGTTTACCAAAGAAAAGAAATTTCTAATAGTATCTGAAAGGGTCAAGGTGATAATTTAAAACACAAATGAACTCAGAAGATATGAAAAAAATGAGCAATCAGACAGTTATGCTTTCCAATAATCAGTGAATCACAGAGAAATAATAATTCACCTTTTATTGAAGAGCTTCCTATTGATTTAAGTAACTCAATATGTGACTCAGATATTCAGATAAACAAAATGTTTTGGTTTTAAGTGTGGATACTGAAGACGTATAACCAAGGAGAATAAATAGAAATCTAAACCATGGTTATATCCTGCTAAAGTCACCAGACAGCAACATGCACAAAACATGAAATGAAGAAGCCACTCAATAAAGTAAAGCAATCATTGAGTTTTTTATTTCAAAAGATAGATGAAACCAGTGTGACAATAGTCCTATCTTGGAAAAATAGAACAGAAGCCTAAAATGGGAGGTGAGATTTGCATAGGTTGAGTTGTAGCAGAATAATCTTAATTTCTAATTCCTAGCTGAATTTATGGCTCCAAGAGTGGTTTAGAAACATAGAATCTTTCAGCCAGTTGAATAAAATGAAATATAAAGGATGAAATACATTGTAAAGGAAAGTTAAAAGAGAGAGCAAGAGAGATGGAGAGAGAGAACAAAATTATTCAGGGGAGCCAAACAATGCCCTGGAGAAATTATAGACCAAATATTTTAAATAAAATGTAATAACTCCACTTTTGCACCTTAAGTATGGTGGGCANTAAGCATTAGCAGTTCCTTTACCAGCTGGACCCTTAGTCTCCCTAATTATGTCTCAGGGGTTTAATAATCAGGCAGACAGAGGAAAATAAGTTTCATACTGATTCCCAAGGAAAAAAAATTCAAGAAAGGAACTTTATATTGCTTTATGAATTCAAGGCAAGTTAAACCAAGTTTTTTCTTTGGGGGGGGGCAGGGGATTGGTAACGAATATAATAATGAAAAACATAGCCTAATCCAAGATGTTTACCAAAGAAAAGAAATTTCTAATAGTATCTGAAAGGGTCAAGGTGATAATTTAAAACACAAATGAACTCAGAAGATATGAAAAAAATGAGCAATCAGACAGTTATGCTTTCCAATAATCAGTGAATCACAGAGAAATAATAATTCACCTTTTATTGAAGAGCTTCCTATTGATTTAAGTAACTCAATATGTGACTCAGATATTCAGATAAACAAAATGTTTTGGTTTTAAGTGTGGATACTGAAGACGTATAACCAAGGAGAATAAATAGAAATCTAAACCATGGTTATATCCTGCTAAAGTCACCAGACAGCAACATGCACAAAACATGAAATGAAGAAGCCACTCAATAAAGTAAAGCAATCATTGAGTTTTTTATTTCAAAAGATAGATGAAACCAGTGTGACAATAGTCCTATCTTGGAAAAATAGAACAGAAGCCTAAAATGGGAGGTGAGATTTGCATAGGTTGAGTTGTAGCAGAATAATCTTAATTTCTAATTCCTAGCTGAATTTATGGCTCCAAGAGTGGTTTAGAAACATAGAATCTTTCAGCCAGTTGAATAAAATGAAATATAAAGGATGAAATACATTGTAAAGGAAAGTTAAAAGAGAGAGCAAGAGAGATGGAGAGAGAGAACAAAATTATTCAGGGGAGCCAAACAATGCCCTGGAGAAATTATAGACCAAATATTTTAAATAAAATGTAATAACTCCACTTTTGCACCTTAAGTATGGTGGGCAACCTGTAATTTGAGGAGACTTCAAATCACAGTTCATTTCAGTTCAGTTCAGTCACTCAGTTGTGTCCGAGTCTTTGCAACCCCATGAATCACAGAACGCCAGGCCTCCCTGTCCATCACCAACTCCTGGAGTTCACTCAGACTCATGTCCATCGAGTCCGTTATGCCATCCAGCCATCTCATCCTCTGTCATCCCCTTCTTCTCCTGTCTCCAATCCCTCCCAGCATCAGAGTCTTTTCCAATGAGTCAACTCTTCGCATGAGGTGGCCAAAGTATTGGAGTTTCAGCTTTAGCATCAGTCCTTCCAAAGAACACCCAGGACTGATCTCCATTAAGATGGACTGGTTGGACCTCCTTGCAGTCCAGTGGACTTTCAAGAGTCTTCTCCAACACCACAGTTCAAAAGCATAAATTCTTCGGTGCTCAGCTTTCTTCACAGTCCAACTCTCACATCCATACATGACCACTGGAAAAACCATAGCCTTGACTAGATGGACCTTTGTTGGCAAAGTAATGTCTCTTCTTTTTAACATGCATCTAGGTTGGTCATAACATTCCTTCCAAGGAGTAACCATCTTTTCATTTCATGGCTGCCATCACCATCTGCAGTGATTTTGGAGCCCCCCAAAATAAAATATGACACTGTTTCCACTGTTTACCCATCTATTTCCCATGAAGTGATGGGACCAGATGCCATGATCTTTATTTTCTGAATGTTGAGCTTTAAGCCAATTTTTTCACTCTCCTCTTTCACTTTCATCCAAGGGCTGTTTAGTTCCTCTTCACTTTCTGCCATAAAGGTGATGTTGTCTGCATATCTGAGGTTATTGATATTTCTCCTGGCAATCTTGATTCTAACTTGTGCTTCTTGCAGCCCAGCATTTCTCATGATGTACTCTGTGGATAAGTTAAATAAGTAAGAAGACAATATACATCCTTGACATACTCCTTTTCCTATTTGGAACCAGTCTGTTGTTCCATGTCCCATTCTAACTGTTGCTTCCTGACCTGCATATAAGTTCTCAAGAGGCAGGTCAGGTGGTCTGATATTCCCATCTCTTTCAGAATTTTCCACAGTTCATTGTGATCCACACAGCCAAAGGCTTTGGCATAGTCAATAAAGCAGAAATAGATGTTTTTCTGGAACTCTCTTGCTTGTTCCATGATCCAGCGGATGTTGACAATTCGATCTCTGGTTCCTCTGCCTTTTCTAAAACCAGCTTGAACATCTGGAAGTTCATGGTTCACGTACTGCTGAAGCCTGGCTTAGAGAATTTTGAGCATTACTTTATTAGCATGTGAGATGAGTGCAATTGTGTATTAGTTTGAGCATTTTTGGCATTGCTTCTCTTTGTGATCAGAATGAAAACTGACCTTTTCCAGTCCTGTGGCCACTGCTGAATTTTCCACATTTGCTGGCATAGTGAGTGCAGCACTTTTACAGCATCATCTTTCAGGATTTTAAATAGCTCAACTGGAATTCCATCACCTCCACTAGCTTTGTTCAGAGTGATGCTTTCTAAGGCACACTTGACTCTCAGATAAGCTTGCCTTGGTATGTAAATGAAAGTGAAAGTCACTTAGTTGTTTCTGACTCTGCATCCCCATGAGCTGTAGCCCAGAGGCTCCTCTGTCCATGGAATTCTCCAGGCAAGAATACTAGAGTATGTAGAAACTCCCTTCTCCAGGGGATATCTCTGGACCAGGGATTGAACCCCGGTCACCTGCGTCGCAGACAGATTTTTTACTATCTCAACCCCCAAGAAAGCCCCAAGAGTAATAACTTCAGAAAGCACATCCAGAAGATGGTAGACTAGTTTTTCAAAGAACGATCTTCCCGGAGTTAGAATTCGAGGTTCATTTATAAAAGGGGAGGGAGATCCTGGTTTAGTCAGACTCCAGGGGGGAATGTGTTATTTCTTTCCTGTAGCCATTCACAGATTCACAGGTGAGAATGGACAGGATATTTCCTGTGAGCTATACAAAGGGATTTTATGTTAATGGTCATTACTTCGGAGACAGGATTCCTAGAGATGGGCCATTATATACACTTTAAGCTTACAGGCAGCATGCTTTTGGTAAGATATTCTTCCCTATTACATATACATTTTACATAGTATAATATAGTTGGCATTACATTATAGGTAATAAACGTGGTCTGTGCTGGATTAAAAGAATAATGGCAATACATATTGTTTGAACACTTACTATGTATTAGGTAATACACTAGGCATCTTGCATAAGTTTACTCATTTAATCATCACAGCCACCACATGAGGAATATTGTTATGCCCATTAATAAGTGAGAAAATTTTAGCTTAGAGAAAACAAGAAAGAAAGTCAGAAAAAATGATGTGGACTTATGGTCAAAGGTCCAGGAAAACTGAAATAAAAATTTTGGCTATTTCTTCAAGGCTATACATTCCACCAAAAATTCCAAGATGATTGTCCCACTACCAAATAATTCATAAAATCTATCACTAAATAAAAATAAAATTAATTAGTTCTAGAAAAACTTTCATTTAAAGTCATTTACTGAAAAGTAAGCCAGCTATTTCTGAAAGAACTACTAGAATTAAATATCTAGATCATAAAAGGAGTAACCAATGATTGTTAACAATATTTGTCAAAACATATTCATAAGGAGCATTGTGTTTTGTCAAAAGCTTATGTTGCTTTTTCCTGATGAACACTTAGCTGAGTACTTCATATTTTTCTGGTAATATATTTTATGCTTAATTTAAAGAAGAAGGATCTAAACCATAGATTTAAGAGTTTCTTGAAATGGTGGCATGTTGCAATCTGATATTTAGGTCATATGTACAACTAGACTTTTAAAAATTAGGGCTACAAGGTATTGCTTTATATTCGAAAGAAAAAAATATTTACTTGAAATATTTCCCATGATTCCTCCTCACTAATCATTTCCCTAGATTTCCTTTTCCTTTAACATTTTTTTATGAAGAAAAGATATAGTTGCACTTTTCCTAAGACGGTCAAATTATATCAATGACATATGTTTCACGTTAAAATTTTCTTCCCTTTTGTGAATAATGCAAATATTAGTTAAAATCATAAATTCTAAATAGATATTTAGTAATATTTTTGTCAGCAAATTATTCTAAATACACTACTAGTTTCGAGACACATTTCTCTAATATTCTGTGCAATTTGAAGAAATCTTGAAGTATAGGATTCTGCAATCATAAGACATTAAAGAAAAATAGAACTGGTGATTAGGAAAATTGGCTATTCCGTTATGGTGTAAAAATATTTCTGTTATTTAGGGTTCACTTTTACAGGGTTCTTCTCTTTCCTATAACTTTGTCATGTGCTCTGCTCTTTTTAATTCTTAAAATTTGCTGCTAAAGCAAACTGGAATTGTTTGATTAAGGCACTTACCTATATTATTGTCCAATCATTAAGACAAATTATTTTAATTTTCTGAATATTTTTCTTCATAACCAAAGTAATTATAGACTAAAAAGAAAATAGCTTAGAAATGCATTCTCACACTTGATTGAACAAACATTGCCAAATTATTTTCTACTTGCCCCATACAACTTTCCTTTTTCTTTGTTTTCTTTTTCCCTGTAAGCAACTCAATAAAAAAGCATTTTATGAATGAGATAAGAGAGAAAGGAGCTTTTATCCTCACTATAGATATTATGTTAATTATAATTGAGCCCACTCCAATGTACAATTCTTGTACATTGTCCAATTAGTAATTATTAATGTATTATATGTATCTCTTTTTCTGGTTACATATGACCCTTGTCATGAATTAGCCTCTAAATATTTTTCATTATTCTATTCTACAATGTAACATCAGTTGGGATTCAAGATTTTCCCCCATTCAATGTCTCCCTCTCTTGGCTTTCATGAGCTACATTATCAAAGAAATAGTTCTTTTATCTTAAGCAACAAATCTCAGGGAATAATTCTGGTATTTTTCTATGATACCTCATAAAGTGTTCTGACAGGCAGTAAATTCTCAAAAAGTTACAAAATAACAGACAGTTTCCCTGATTCATATTCAGTCACAAGGGTGCAATTTTCCATTTACCTGTTTTGTTATGTAGTACACATGTTGGAAACTCATTTTTGTTTAATGTGATGTAAACTGGTTTTGCTAGGAAGTATCTTCACTCAGATAACTCTACACTCTACAATCTTGTTTGTCTGCCTAGACAAGCTAATCTGATTATAATCATGTTATTTATCTTTTAATTTCTTTTGAAGCTGATGTACATCAGAAGTGGCATTCAGCTGGGACTCACATAGGTAAAATTGATTTTATCAGGTTTAAATGTTTCAGAGCCTGGGCACATGTTTTTATATATGCAGTCTTAAAGCACCCTGGGTGAGAGTCCAACAGAGAAACTGCAGGCATAAACTCAATGGTAAAATATCACAAGACTCTAATAATGCAAACATGGTCATAAGTAGGATCCTGGTGATTTGATCCCCATTTATCTTTTTCGAGTGAATCAGCCATAAATACTTGTCAGAAATGCACATTTTATTAAAGAGAGAGAGAAATTATTGTTATTCAGACAATGCCCAGCTGGCATCTTTCTCCTGAATTGAATCCACCTACAATATCAAAAACAAATATTAGGGAAAACAGCAAAAGTATCTTTCATTTCTAGATTCATCAGAAAAATTGATGAGAGTATCAATTAATGGCCAAGTCATTTAAAATCAGGCACATAAACTGAAAATTTTACTTTGACACCCACTTCTTGAATAGGAAAAACTAGAAACCATAAAAAGATAATAATAATTTTGTTTAATGCATGATCTTGCACAAACTATTTGAGCTGAGAAAGAGCCAAGTAAGCTTCAGCTTCAGGAAACTGAATTATATAATCTCCCAAAATCCCCTCTTCAGAAATGTATTGCTGAGAGCATTTACCATGGTGAGAGGGGTCCAGGTAGGATGATGGGTGAATGCCCTGCCATGCAATTAGAAAGCAAATCAGAACCATGATGAAAATCATCCAGTGGTTGAAATCACAGCAGATGGCTGAACTTCTGGAGAGTGATCAGTCACATCATTGTTTGTAGTCACCGAAAGTTGGAAATAACTAAATGCCCATCATTAGAGAAACAGATGAATAGAATGTGGAATACTAACGGAACAATTGACAATAATATATTAAATATATAATGAAACAGAGAGGGGCACACATATGTACACATACACAGAGAAAGTGAAAGAGAATTAAAGAGAATAAATGAAAAATCAAGTCCCATTATCTCTGTATTTTTTTAATCTCACACTCCAAAGTAAAATTGTTACAAATAAAAATATATCTGTGCAAAACAGACTAGAACTATATATACTGCCCTTCTGATGATATTNGAGAAAGTGAAAGAGAATTAAAGAGAACAAATGAAAAATCAAGTCCCATTATCTCTGTATTTTTTTAATCTCACACACTCCAAAGTAAAATTGTTACAAATAAAAATATATCTGTGCAAAACAGACTAGAACTATATATACTGCCCTCCTGATGATATTTTTTTTCTCTGGAAAAACGGGTAAGAATTGTTTTAAAGAAAATAAGATTCTAACTATTATTATTCTTGTGCTTTTCTGTTGTTTGTACATGTATTTAAGCAACAAAAAGGAAATAAAGAAATACACAATACCAAGAGAACACCAACAATGAAATACATGATACCAAGAGAACAAGATATTTTGTATAAGGACTTCTGAAGCATTACTGTATAGAGCTAACATGCATATATATTACTGGGGAAATCACTTGCTATAGATGATTACATTACTCAGGACTCTTGGTTACAAATAACAAAAACCATGTTTAAGTAATTAAATAAGGAGGCCATTAGACTGAGGTGGCTGNTAGAAATAGAGGAAAACTTGGGGATGATGGGAATGTTTTGTATCTCATTTTGCATGGTAATTATGTTACTTCATAAATTCAAAAACTCATTCAAATGAATGTTTAAAACTTGTGAATTTTATTTTATGTAAATTACACCTCAAAGGAAAACTACAACAACAAAGAAAAAGTGAAATTACATATAATTCAATCAAGAAGTATTTATTGAGTGAGCAAGAGCAGGGTCTCCTGATGATGGAGATGTAGTCTATGCCAGCAACAAAAGATTCTTAAGCTCTTCTCAAGTAACTGATATTTTAACTACAGTGAAAGANAAAACTACAACAACAAAGAAAAAGTGAAATTACATATAATTCAATCAAGAAGTATTTATTGAGTGAGCAAGAGCAGGGTCTCCTGATGATGGAGATGTAGTCTATGCCAGCAACAAAAGATTCTTAAGCTCTTCTCAAGTAACTGATATTTTAACTACAGTGAAAGAGAACACACACAAGTTAAATAATACTTTTAAATACCAGTATAAGTGATAGTACAATACATTCTGTTGTTAACTTTAAGTTAAAGTCTTATCTTTATCTTCAGGATAGAGAATAAGAGCACTTTGAGAAATTAAAAAGACTTCTTGTAAGTATGTTTGAGTCTGGCATTTCAATGTTAGTCAAGATTTTGCTGAAGGAAACAAAATAAAGATGGTATAGTCATGACCTCTTAAATTTTGCTACATTTTTTGGAAACATGGGTGAATTAGTTTCCAATTATTTCTGTAAAAAATTATCACATATTGTCTCAAGGTAAAACAAGCATATTGTAACTATGGAGGTTAGCAGTCCATGATGGGTTTCACTGGGCTAGAATAAAAATGTAGAAAGTCAGCATTCCTTCTGAGGGTGCTAGAGAAGAATGTATCTTTTCTAGTTTCTGGAGTTGTCTGGCATATGACAAAAGTTATGAGCATTCCCTCTCATTCAAAAAGTAAGAAAATAAGAAGAGAAAAAAGGAAATCATCAGTACCAATTTCAAAATCCAGCCTGGAAAATCCCACTTTGTTTCAGAGATCTGGAAATAATCCTCTTGTGATTCTGGGTCTATGAATCCTCATTTATTTGAGAATCTATAAAACTGGACTTCCCTGTAGCTCAAACAATAAAGAATCTGCCTACAGTTCAGGAGACCCAGGTTCAATCCCTGGGTCAAGAAGAGAATATCCTCTGGAGAAGGGAATGACAATCCACTCCAGTATTCTTGCCTGGAGAATCCCATGGACAGAGAAGCCTGGCAGGCTACAATTCATTGGGTCACAACGAATCTTAACTTATATAAAATTGTGTGTGGGGGTGGTCTTATATCTTTCAAGTCCCTTTTAGCATGAAAGGCATATATTCACAAATTTCAAGAATTAGGATGCGGGCATCTTTTGGAGACTATTTTTTTCTGCCTACTCTATTGGGTTTTAAAAAACTCCTATGATTTTCATTAGCAGAATTTCTTCACTTGATTATAAGTAGTGTAAAAATATTGATTGCCCATATTATAAACCTGACACACCACTTTTAAAAAAGAAGAAGAGGAAGGTTTGTTTCTTTATTTCCATTACAGCAGGGAAAATCATTTTTCACCCTAGAATGAATTATCCCATTGACCACAGCAGTGATTATTTGAATATTCAGGTTTTCTTGATCCTGAAATGATATTCCACTCCCTACAGAAAATCCTTAAAATATCACTCCTTCAAATCTTTCAGTAAACAAAGTTTATTGGGCAGATGTTTTAATTACCTATTGCTGTATAATAACTTACATTAAAATTTAATTACTTTAGACAAAAATAAACATTTATTATTTCACAGTTTCTGTGGATTAGGAATTTGGGGATAGTTTTAGCTGGCTAGTTCTAGCATGAGGTAGAACCATTCTCATAAATGTATGGTTAAGATGTTAGGGACTGCAGTTATCTGCAAACTTGAGTAGGCATGGAGGATCTACCTCCATGATTTCTTACTCATGGCTGGCAAGTGGATGCTTACTCTTGGTAGGAGGCTATGGATTCTTGCCACAGTTCATCTCAATAGTGCTGCTTGACATGGTAGCTGGCTTCTTCCTAAGTGAATGATCTAGGAGAATAAGGTAGAAGTATAAATTTATTTAACCATTATAGATTCTACTGGTCACACAGAGCAATCCTGTTACAATTTGCTGGAGACAACACGAGGGTATGAATATCAGAAAGCAAGTTTCTTGGGGACCATCTTGGACATGGCTGGACTACCCCATAAGCAGTACAGAACTTACAAAGAAATGTATCAGACAGAATCTCAGCTTTGAAACAAGTCCCCACAGGCAGTGAGGGGAAAACATCCATGATTAACAAAGGATTTGAAATCAGTATTAAAAAATAATTTTGTTCTATCACCTCATTTATTCTTATAGTTGCCTTTGGAGAAGAAGACTAAGATGAAGTATTCAGAAGACTTCATGAAAAATAGAATATTGTTGATATGTAAAACATAAACATGGAAATATATCTAAATCACTGAAAATATTTGCTCTATATCTAGTGTATGAGAACTTGATACAGCGTTTATTAACTGAGTGTTTACAGAATTAATCTTGCAAAAGTAGGCACAGCTTCTAAAGACTCATTTTAACACATTTTCCAAAAATGCATTGTTTGAAGGGGATTTAGTCAGTATTTCAAATTTCACTTTCACTTTCAAATATCCCTTTGGCTCTAAANAACATGGAAATATATCTAAATCACTGAAAATATTTGCTCTATATCTAGTGTATGAGAACTTGATACAGCGTTTATTAACTGGGTGTTTACAGAATTAATCTTGCAAAAGAAGGCACAGCTTCTAAAGACTCATTTTAACACATTTTCCAAAAATGCATTGTTTGAAGGGGGATTTAGTCAGTATTTCAAATTTCACTTTCAAATATCCTTTTGGCTCTAAAATTTTCATTACAAAATAATTGTAATTGAAAGGAAAATAAGTCATCTAATCTTTTCTCTAAGCAAAACTGTTAAGGCAGTATTCAAAATTAGTGGATAATTATTTGGACTTGTGTTCCACATCTTGTCTTTGCTGGTGCTAACAGTGACCTAGGCTAGGGCTAAAGTTGCTCCTGTATTGTAACAAATATGTTTATTTAACATTTTTGGAAAGATCAAGTAAAGGTAGGTTGAGAATGAGGACCAGAATATGGTTGAGTAAATAAAAACTCTATGCTCTGCTTCATCTAAAGGTGTTATGGTCTGATTTTTGCAATATTCCTTTAGAGAAAAAGTCAAAATAACAAGACAATTACTGGTCTTAGTCAGAAGAATAAAACATCATAATCCTTTGTATACTCATTCAAAAAATATATATGCAGGACTTATTTTTTCTAATTCGAGGCTGGACACTATAGCGAAAAGGTACTAGACAATACAACATCCTTAACCTCAAAAAACTATGTGAAGCATCCTGATACTTGTTTGGGAGACATCAATTAGTGACCTTCTTGCTCTTTAGATTCCCCTTAGGAAATCCTGAGCAAAAAGGAGTCAGAAGAGAATGAAAATATCAACTTTATTTAAGGTTACCCAAAATGCAGATGTGTCAGTAAAGGTGGGAGAGGACAGCACTGGGATGTAAGGCTAGAGTGTGGTGGACACCATCCTCTGCTTTTCTGACTTACTTCTCTCAGCTTCAGCGCCCCTCCGATAATTCACCACTGATTTCTCCCCATTTGCCCATATTTAGGTGAAATCTGACAAAACAGCTGCTTATCCAGTACAACAGCAAACACTGTTTATCCTTAGGGATTAATATGCATTTTATCTCCCTGTCTGAGTGTCTTAAGATAAACCTAGTGCTATAAGCAGTTTCTCCCACAGAGACAAGCTCTTAGTCTCCCTAAATATTTCTGGGATGCATCAGCCATCTGACACCTAAGGTCTCTATCATTCACCTATCTCAGGCCCTGAGTCCTGCCAGTGATGCACATGGTGTGATTTTGCACCACTGATTTTGCAGTCACTGAAATTTACAGTCAAACTCAAACAGATGAATAGGAAGATTTTAAGAGGAGCCCGACACCTCATCTGGTATGACTACATCAACATATATCTAGTTAGAAAAAGAAAGAAAATTACAACACAAAAGCTCCAGAAAATCTTTTGCAGTGTATATTAAAAAGTTGCTTTGAAACTTAGAAATGTGAAATGGGACTGAATTAAACTGATATGATTTCATTTCACTAATGAGCAAATATTTAAACAACTTTATTAACCATCTAGATAGCTGCCAATATAAAAATTCCTTCAATAAAGAATTTCTATCCCCTTGTTTATTAGAGTTATGTTTTTTTACATAGCTGTTCTGTTGCAGGTCTTCAGTTTAAAAATATGAATGCATTAATATAAAAAGTTCAGAGGTCAAAATCTTAAAATATTTTAGGTTATGCCACAGTCATATGAATTAATTAGATTAATATATAATTATTGAAACCTAGATGAATAGGAAGAAAGTGATATAGATAAAGGGAAGCTGAAATATTTTAATGATTTGAAGAATATTATTATGCACTAACTCTGTTTCTAATAATGCAGAGAACTAACAGACTCAGGTAATAATACCTTCACAGCAAGATTCTCTTTGTTTTTATTATTACCCACTATTCACCAAAACATAGCTTTGATAGTAAGTACATACACCAGCATACTATCAAGGCTATGTTTGGCGCTAGTCGTAAAGAATGCAGGTGACAAAAGAGACTAGGGTTTGTTCCCTGGGTCGAGAAGATGCCTGGAGGAGAGCATGGCAACCTATTCCAGTATGCTTGCCTGGAGAATCCCAGGGACAGAGGAACCTGGTGGGCTACATACAGTCCCTGAGAATACAAAAAATCAGACATGACTGAAGCAACTTAGCACACAAGCACAAAGATAGACTGTGTTTATTTTTTAAATCAGTTGTCTTTCATTTTGTATTTTGTGATCAATGTCTATGGAAAGAACAGGTAGCATGTATACTTAACACTTCTGAAAATCCATAATAAAAGATGTCAAAGGTTAAGAAGTATTAAAGTCCTGATTTTCAATCCTAGTGGGTAAACCATTCGGGGTCAAATGTAATAGTCACCATGAAGAGCAGATACATCATGGCTTCTCTGTTAGCACTGACTAAATATTATTGCTCTGCTATTTCAACAGCAAACTGCAGCCCTTTGGAGCCAGCAGGCTCTCCACAAGGACTTGCTGATGTGTAGCAAAAATATTTTAGTGTGAAAAAACTACTCCCTAGTACATTTGTTTGCAAACTGCTGAATTTCTAGATAACTCTATGTTCGAGGACTATTTTTGATAGTTCAGATATGGTGCTGAGATGCTTCTAAAAGAATCAACACTTCTTTTTTATTTTCTTTCTTTTTAACTCACAGCATGACAAACCCAGTAGAAACACAAATCTGCTTGAGTAGCAATTTTTTATTTTGTACAGTAATTTGTTACATTGAACCCAGACCTCCCTGCTTCATGCTTGCAAAACAGTAAAAAGCAGTCAAGTGAAATGCAAATTAATATAAAACTCAAATACTCTGTTTAACAGCTTTCAAGTTAGTAGACTCAATTGCCAAAAGAATGTAAAGCAAAGCTTTAACACTGCTGTTAATTATGCTTTTCTTGCCAGAAACACTTTAGCCATTACCTAGAAACTGTAAAGAATTGTTTTATTTCATCCAGACATTTTTGTGCAATTTAATTACTGTTTGTTTTATTTTCATCTGCTTTAAGAAAACGAAATCTAGGAACTAAGCAAATACTTTTCTTAATGTTTCTAATGAGATGTACATTAAACTGAAGTCCACTTAATTACCTTGAAAAACCCTAAAGTAAGATTAAATTTATTTTCAATTGTTGTAATTTATGTAGATTAAGTAAACTTTCAGTTTTGTGTTGTCTACCACTGGGAATATGATTTTTCATATCTAATTATATTTGTTCTAATAAATTTCTAACACAAAAAATTTAAGTATGTTTAGGAAAATGAAATTAATATAGATAATTGAGACCATTATAAAATCTTGTGTTTACACTATAGCTATGCATTAGAAAAAATTTTATCATTTTTTTGGACCGGTGCTATATTTCATATTATGTTCTACTGTGGAAAAGACAAGCAAGACATGGTGCTTCTTTTCGTGGAATTCAGGATCTGGCGAGGTGANTATAAAATCTTGTGTTTACACTCTAGCTATGCATTAGAAAAAATTTTATCATTTTTTTGGACAGGTGCTATATTTCATATTATGTTCTACTGTAGAAAAGACAAGCAAGACATTGTGCTTCTTTTTGTGGAATTCAGGATCTGGCGAGGTGATACACTTTCTTAAATTAAAAAATATTAAGTGCTTTGAGTATCTTTTTAAATAAAATCAACATATTTTGTTTGATTATCAGGCACCTACCCATATGCAGTGTAATTTTTTTTTTTTAATTCCTCTGGATAACTGGCCCAAATAAGTCAGGTGTCTGGTGAATGAGATTTTCTTACTTTATTTTTCTTTCACATTAGGTGCAGCATTAATTGTCCAGTTCATTACCATTTCCGCCACCCCATATGTCATCTAGAAGGCCAGCATATCTCTTTGGTCACCAAAGTCATTTAAGTTTGAGACACTGAAGTGGCAGTGCTTTTAGTATATCACATAAACCACCATGTTGACCGTCTAAACTTGACTGGATTTGTAGCCCAAATATTCAACTACAATTAGATAATTGACAAATCTCCACTCTACTTTTCAAAATCAGAACACATGCCATCTTTTATATTCTAAAGTCACATTCCTGACCTACCATCTGGCTTAAGAATTTTTTCTATTGGTAATAGATTTTTCACTGATCCACATACACGATGTCCCTTTTGTGGTAAAGAGCATGCATTCTGTAGACAGCTGGCCAAAGTTAGTGGCGTGCTGTGTGGTTGTGGAACAGGGCACAGTTAACTGGCCCACATGGGGACTGGACTTTGGCTTCATTAGTTCTATACAGTAATCAGTTGAACTCAGTAGTCACTAACAGCTCTATTGAAAACCAACAATATGCTCAGCCGTCCAGAGTGAATATGCTCTTTCTTTAAAGGTGTCAGACCAAAGAATCTCTATTTTAAATTTCCTCTTTCATTTTCTCTTATTTCCAATGAAAGAAGGTCTCACTACTTACATTTTCTTGGTTTTTCTCTAATAATGTTTTTCCCCTTCAGTTTCTTTTCTGATGCCCATGTTTCTCTGGGTCCTTCCATACTTCAACCACTCATGTTATATGTGAGCAATTAGTGGTCTATCTTAATATGCACTGATGTTACACAGCTTCCAAGAGTGGGTCTTAAGTAATATCAGTCACTTCATGGGGCTTGAGAAGAGAGATAGACATTGAAATTGAACTTTTCTTACCAGAAAATATTAATACAATTATCTCCCTAAATTAATTTGATCCTCCAGGCATTGTGAGGATGGGATGGTTATGGTAAGAAATACCAATCAATGATTTCTATATTCACATAAACACTTATTTTAGGCTCATGGACATTTCAAACTGTAAAAATTATTCAGTTCAGTTTATTCAGTCACTCAGTCTTGTCCGACTGTTTGCAACCCCATGGACTGCAGCATGCCAGGCTTTCCTGTCCATCACCAACTCCTGGAGCTTGCTCAAACTCATGTCCATCCAGTCGGTGATGCCATCCAACCATCTCATCCTTTGTTGTCCCCTTCATCTCTTGCCTTCCTTCAATCTTTCCCAGCATCAGGGTCTTTTCCAATTGGTCGGTTCTTCGCATCAGGTGGCCAAAGTGTTGGAGTTTCAGCTTTAGCATCAGTCCTTCCAATGAATATTCAGGGCTGATTTCCTTTAGGATTGGCTGGTTTGACCTCCTTGGAGTCCAAGGGACTCTCAAGCTTCTTCTCCAACCGAGTTTGAAAGCATCACTTCTTCAGCATTCAGCTTTCTTTATGGTCCAACTCTCACATCCATACATGACCACTGGAAAAGCCACAGCTTTAACTAGACAGACCTTTGTTGGCAAAATAATGTCTCTGCTTTTTAATATGCTGTCTAGGTTGGTTATAGCTTTTCTTCCAAGGAACAAGCATCTTAATTTCATGGCTGCAGTCACCATCTGCAGTGATTTTGGAGCCCAAGAAAATAAAGTCTCTCACTGATTCCATTGTTACCCCGTCTACTTGCCATGAAGTGATGGGACTGGATGCCATGATCTTAGTTTTTTTTTTATGTTGCATTTTAAGCCAGTTTTTTTTTTTTATTCTCCTCTTTCACTTTCATCAAGAGGCTCTTCAGTTCTTCTTTACTTTCTGCCATAAGCGTGGTAACATCTGCATATCTGGTTATTGATATTTCTCCAGGTAATCTTATTCCAGCTTGTGCTTCATCGAGCCTGACAGTTCTCATGATGTACTCTGCATATTATTAGTTTTATATTCACATAAACAGTTTTAGACTCATGGACATTTCAAGCTGGAAAACTTTTTAGAGCATGTCTAATCCACTGAAATCCAAAAAGACCAAATAATTCTTCAGCAGTAGAAAAGCTGCTAATGATAGTTTTTCATTAGTTAAAGTATAACCTAAGCTCCTGTTACAAAGAGACCAACATGGAATTAACTGCATTTCTATTATGGTACAAGTAATAGTAGAATTCTACTATTCAGCTATAGTATAATTCTAATGTCTTTATCACAAGTTAGGAGTCTTTATACAAAAACAGACTTTCAACTTGAATAACATTTTATTATTAAAAACTTATTATGCTATTAAAATTTCATATCAGAAAATTATCTCTGTGGTCACCTTCTATAGTCTTTCCTCCTATATTTGTAATCTCTTTGTGCTACTATTTATATGGGAAAAAGTTAAAAATTTAATGTATACATAGTATAAATAGTATAATAAAGATATAATAAATATTCAAAAGTCCAATGTTTGGACCTAATGAAAATTAGATAGAGGTAAAGACTCACTGACATGAGTATCAAACCATCAGTGAATCAAGTTACAGTATTATGACATTTGAACCGAGGCAAAGGAATTTCTACATTTTTGCAAAACTAACTTATAGTACCAAGTAGTATATGTAGATAAAATCAAAGAAACTTTACATGTCTCACTGGACAAATTCTACTGCCTTTAACATTTGAAACAATTTAGTTGCTCAAATAAATTTGTAAAATAAACTTGTAAATAAGTGGTTGACTGAACCAATGAGTGAATCAACCAAGAGAAACTTTGACTGTGTCATAATTATAGTGATCTATACAGATAAAATACTTTAAAACTGGTTGTTGAACTAATAAGTTCCCTTTGAGATAGTTACCTACTGACTTTCTTTCTTAAATTGTTAAAAACAACTTGCATTCTCTCTGACTTTGCATTAATAATTTGGTAATCAGAATATGTGAATCTATACTAAATCCAAAGCCTGGCTGATCTTTTTTAGTCTACATATTTAAATGCCCCTATTTTTCATAACAGGTGGCACTAGTAGTGAAGAATGCACCTGCCAACACAGGAGATGTAAGAGATGCTGGTTTGGCCCCCGGGTTGGGAAGATCTCCTGGAGTAGGAAATGGCAGCCTGTATTCTTGTCTGGAAAATTCTATGGTCAGAGGAGCTCATGGAACTGAAGAGTTGGACATGACTGAGTGACTGAGCACTCATACACACAATTTTTCACATCAGAACCTTAGAGAGGGAGTGATATAAATGTCTTTCTATACTTACCAACAAAATATCCTAAGACACTTGTTATCTATATACCCAGAAGTATCAGCAGACTCCAATAATATTTGTCCTCTGGCTACTACTTGTATAACATAATGCAGTACATTTGCTATATTTTTTTTCAAATTTCTAAAAGCCATCTCCTTCTAGTTCTGTCTGTTTTTTTTTTTTTTTTTTTTTTTAATCCATGAGCTTCCTATCATCTGTCTCCCTGGCTTATGAAAACTTATCCAAAAGATTGTCCAATGATATGTTGTGGGAGTTCTTTTAAGAGGCTCTCATTTTCTTACTTGGCTTTAGGGTGGGAATTGAAAAAAAGGAAAAAGACTACTGGAGACAGTGGGATGTATAGTACCACTGGCCTGATTATCAAGTCTAGTACTGTTCTTTGTTTCCTTTTCTTTTTGAAAAGCTCTGGCCTAGAGCCACGAACCACTCTTTTGCTTATTCCTCCAACTCGGCTGCAGACCAGCTGACTAGCTGGCACTGCACCCTCTGGAGCAGAAATTCTTCCCTTTATAGTGTTTAACTGTCATTGCCCAAGCAGTTCATGCAGTATGGTTGCTTCTCTCCTTCCTACAAATACAGTCTTCTTTTAGAAGAACTATATCTATTGTTTTCAAACTGTTGACCACTTTAAAATATTCTACACAAATATTTCAAAATATAGAAATGATTTTTGAAAACACATGCCATATAATCTAGTGAGAGCACTAAGGATGCACTAAATTATATAACAGATGATTTTATTATAAAATTTCCAAATCAAATAACTTACTTAGTGTCTTTTACAAATTCAATTTCAAGAGAATTTCAAGTCTAATTGCAGTAAAATACCTCTTAATTAGTGTTTCATTACTTTTTAGCTATATCTGGTGACATCAGTACTTTTCTATTTCTTGAGTTTATATTTAAAGCAAACTTAGAACTATGGGGTTATTTTGCTTTCTATTTTGTTAATTCACTGCAAATTTCAAGCATGTAAGTAAAGAATAATCTACAAAGTGATATATTTCCTTATCTCTGTTCCTGGACATATATTGAAAGCATACAAACAGGAATTGGTTTTATTAAGAAGGCATGCATAATTGCATTAGCATTTTTCATGTAAACCAATTTTTATGACTCTATATAAAATTTCTCTGAAGCCAAATTAGCCAAAATAGAACTAATCAAATTTAATAAATCAAATTTAAGAGCATATATGTTCACAAATTTGCAAAATTAATGAAACTGTTTTTTTCCTGCAATTAAAAGACAAAGGAATGGAGAAAAATACACAAGGTACCAGTTGGAAAAAAGAAGAGTTTATTAGAAAACAGTGCAGCTTCCTTTTAATATTTGAAGAGCTGTACTATGGAGATGGCTTATACTTTTAAGGATCAAATTGTAGATATAATATTATTAGATTAAAAAAAAACCAGAAAACTTGACTACATTTTATTATGGGAGTTTTTGATAAGAGTTATTAAGTAGGTAATCAGGTGCCTGAGGCATACCAACAAAATGTCATCTCATTGAGGGTTGTACTGAACCAAACTTTAGCCACACAAGGTCTCCTTCATGGATTACAGCCATATCTGGAAAAGGGGCTTGTGAAACTCAGTGAAGTTAGGAGCCATGTGTGCAGGGCCGCCCAAGATGGATGAGTCGTAGTGAAGAGTTCTGACAAAATGTGGTCCACTGGAGAAGGAAATTACAACTCACTCCAGTATTCTTGCCTGAAGAACCCTATGGACTATATGAAAAGGCAAACAGATATGACACCAGAAGATGAGCCCCCAGGTTGGTAGGTGTCCAAATGCTACTGAGGAAGAGTGGAGGGCAAATACTAGTAGCTCTGGAGAGAGTGAAGCAGCTTGGCCAAAGCTTGAATGATGCTCAGCTGTGTATGTGTTTGGTGGTAAAAAATAATGTCCCATATTATAAAGAACAATATTGACTAGGTGTTTGGAATGCTAGATCCATGAATCAAGGTACAGTAGATGTGGTCAAGTAGGGGTTGGCAAGAGTGAACACCGACATCTTAGGAATCAGTGAACTAAAATGGATGGGAATGCATGTGTGCAAGCATGCTAAGCCTCTTCAGTCATGTCCAACTCTTTGCAACCCTATGAACTGTATTCTGCCAGGCTCCTCTCTCCAAGGGATTATCCAGACAAGAAATCTGGAGCAGGTTGCATGCCCTCCTCCAGGGGATCTTCCTGACACCAGGATCTTCCTAGCCCATGGATTGAACCCAGCATCTCTTATGTCTCCGTTATTGGCAAGTGGGTTCTTTACCACTAGTGCCACCTGGGAAACCTGGATGGAAATGGGGAAATTTAATTCAGATGACCATTAAAATTACTACTGTGAGCAAGAAACCCTTGAAAAAATGGAGTAGCTCTCATAGTCAACAACAAAAAAAAAATCTGAAATGCAGTACTTCAATGCAATCTCGAAAATGACAGAGTGATCTCAGTCTGTTTCCAAAGCAAATGATTCAACATCATAGTAATCCAAGTCCATGCTCCAAACACTGGTGCCAAAGAAGCTGAAGCTGACCAGGTCAATGAAGACCTAAAGCACCTTCTAGAACTGACACACACACACACACACACACACACACAAAGATGACATTTTCACAATAGGAATAAAAGCAAAATAGGACATCAAGAGATATCTGGAATAACAGGCAAATTTAGCCTTGGAGTACAAAATGAAGCAGGGCAAAATTAACAGTGTTTTGTCAAGAGAACCTGCTGGTAATAACAAACACCCCTTTCCAATAATCCAAGACACAACTCTACACATGGAGATCACTAGATGGTCAATCCAAAATTAGATTGATTACATTCTTTGCAGCCAAAAAGGGAGCTCTATACAGTCAGTTAAATAAAAAAAAAAAAAAAAACCTGGACTGTAGCTCAGATCAGGAATTCCTTTTTGAAAAATTCAGACTTAAATTGAAGAAAGTAAGGAAAACTACTAGACCACTCATGTATGACTTAAATCAAATCTCTTATGATTATGCAGTGGAAATGACAAATACATTCAAGAGATAAGATTTGGTAGGCAGACTGTTTGAAAAACTATAAACAAAAGTTCATTATATTACATAGGAGTGAGTGACCAAAATCATTCCAAAGGAAAATAAATTCAAGAAGACAAAGTGGGTTGCCTTAGGAGGCTTTACAAATACCTGAGGAGAGAAGAGAAGTAAAAGGTAGGGGGGAAGGACAAAGATATATCCAACTGAATGGAAAGATCCAGAGAATAGCAAGGAGAAATAAGAAGGCCTTCTTAAATGAACAATACAAGAAATAGAGAAAAACAATAAAATGGGGAAGACCAGAGATCTCTTTAAGGAAATTGGAAATACCAAGGGAACATTTCATGCAAAAATGGGCATGATGAAGGACAGAAATGGCCAAGAACTAACAGAAGCAGTGAGATTAAGAAGAGGTAGAAAGAATACAAAGAAGAACTATACAGAAAAGGTTGTAATGACCTATCTGGATGACCACAGTGGTATAGTCATTCACTTAGAGCCAGACATCATGTAGTATGAAATCAACTAGGCCTTAGAAAGCATTATTAGAAACAAAGCGAGTAGATGTGATGGAATTCCAGCTGAGCTATTTAAAATCCTAAAAGATGATGCTGTTAAAGTGCTGCTCTCAAGAAACCAGAGAATTTGGAAAACTCAGCAGTGGCCACAGGACTGGAAAAGGTCAGTTTTCACTCCAGTCTCAAAGAAGGGCAATGCCAAAGAACTTTCAAACTACCCCACAATTGCACTTATTTCACATGCTGGCAAGTTAGTGCTCAAATCCCTCAACCTAGGCTTCAACAGTATGTGAACTGAAAACTTCCAGATGTACACGCTGAATTTATAAAAGTTAGAAGACCCAGAGATCAAATTGCCAACATCAGTTGGATCATAGATAAAGCAAGAGAATTCCAAAAAAAAAAAATACTTTTTATTCATTGACCATGCCAAAGCCTTTGACTGTGTGGATCACAACAAACTGTGGAAAATTCTTAAAGAGATAGGACTAGGCAACCACCATACCTGTCTCCTGAGTAACCTGTATGTGGGTCAAGAAGTAACAGAACCAGAGACAGAACAACAGACTATTTCAAAATTGGGAAAGGAGTACATCAAGGCTGTATATTGTCACCCTGCCTATTTAGCTTATATGCAGAGTACATAATGCAAAATGCCAGGCTGGATGAATCACAAGCTGGAATCAAGATTGCCAGGAGAAACAGCAACAACCTCAGATATGCAGATGATAGCACCATAATGGCAGAAATCAAAGGGAAGCTGAAGAGACTCTTGATGAGGTGAAAAGAGAGTGAAAAAGCTAGCTTGAAACACAACATTCTAAGAACTAAAATCATGACATCTGGTCCCATCACTCCATGGCAAAGAGAAGGGGGAAAAGTAGAAGCAGTGAAAAATTTTTTTCTTGGGCTCCAAAATCACAATGGAAAGTGACTGCAGCCATGAATTTAAAAGATGTTTGCTCCGTGGAAGGAAAAATATGACAAACATAGACAGCCAGTTAAAAAGCAGAGACATCACTTTGCCAATTAAGGTCTGTCTAGTCAAAGCTGTGGTTTTCCCAGGAGTTACGTATGGATGTGAGAGTTGGTCCAAATAGAAGGATGAACATCCAAGGATTTAGTGCTTTCACATTTTGGTTTTGGAGAAGACCTTTGAAATCTCCTGGACTGCAAGGAGATTAAACCAGTCAACCCTAAAGGAAACCAACTGTGTGTTCATTGGAAGGATTGTTGCTGACATTGAAGCTTCACTATTTTGGTCACCTGATTCAAAGAACTGACTCATTAGAAAAGACCCTGATGCTGAGGAAGATTGAAGGCAAAAGCAAAAGAAGGTAGAGGATGAGTTGGATTTCTGCCCATGGGATTTTGCTGACAAGGATACTGGAGTGGATTGGCATTTCCTCTTCCATGTTACTTTCACAACTCAGGGATTGAATCCACATCCCCTTGGTCTCCTGTATTTCTGGTGAATTCTTTACCTGCTGAGCCATCCAGCAAGCCATAATCTTTCTATATTAGTCCATAAAGAGCTTTCCTATTTATTTTAATAGCCACATAGTATTCCATTCTGTGGAACTTTACAGTGTATATAGTCATATTTTAATAAACATTTGATCTATTTTTCATTATTTCTTAGGACAAGTATTATTGAGTAAATAACACTTTTTCACATATTACTTCCACATTGCAAGGGTACTTGTACAATATAATCCCTGAAACAGGATTATTTAATCAAAGTGGATTTGTGTTTGCAGTTTTGATTAATTTTGCTAAAGTGACCTGTGGGTTTCCCAGGTGGTACTAGTGGTATAGAACCCATCTGCTAATGAAGGAGATATAAGAAACTTGGGTTCAGTCCCTGGATCAGGATGATTCCCTGGAAGCAGGCATGGCAATCTGCTCCAGTATTCTTGCCTGAAGAATCCCATGGACAGAAGAATCTGGCAGGCTACAGTCCATGAGGTCAAAAAGAGTCAGACACAACTGAAGCGATGTAGCTCACATGGCACACAAAGTGACCTGTACAGAGACTATATCAAATTATTCTCTTCCATCGACTGTATAAAAGTTACCTTTTAGTTTAGGTGTTACGGTGATGACTTTTTAAAATTTTTGTCAATATAGAATGTAAAAATGGTATCTCAGGGCGTTTTAGCTTGGATTCTTGCATGGTTAAAATTGTTTTCAGTAGTCTTCATTGCTAGATAGATAATCTTGGCTCACATTTTTCCTCTTTAAGTATTACAGATATTGTTTCCCTGTCTTCACAGATTGAATTTTGCTGTAAGGAAATTCAAAGCTTTTAACTTTCCCCTATAAGAGCTTCTGCCTTTAAATTCCTATATTTTTTATGTTGCATCTTGTTGTTGACCATACCAGGTCAACTTTTCCTCACTAATAACATTGAACTTTTAAAATATATATTCTAACCATGTAATTTTTGTCTCCTTTTCTTTTTCTTGAAATGTGTCATGAGTTTAATCTCCAAATACACTTTTGCACTTCAAATACGGTTATAATTAAATAATACATTTTCTGATTTTCTTCTTTAGGTACCAAACTCATTCTTATGTTGGAGCTCCTTCATGCATCTTCTATAATCACTACTCTCCTTTCCTATATTTATTTCTGTTTTTCTCATTTTTATTCCTTTTCAATTCAGTTCAGTCTCTCAGTCGTGTCCGACTCTTTGTGACCCCATGAATTGCAGCACACCAGGCCTCCCTGTCCACACCAACTCCCAGAGTTCACTCAGACTCACGTCCATTGAGTCACGGATGCCATCCAGCCATCTCATCCTCTGTCGTCCCCTTCTCCTCCTGCCCCCAATCCCTCCCAGCATCAAAGTCTTTTCCAGTGAGTCAACCCTTCACATGAGGTGGCCAAAGTACTGGAGTTTCAGCCTCAGCATCATTCCTTCCAAAGAAATCCCAGGGCTGATCTCCTTCAGAATGGACTGGTTGGATCTCCTGGCAGTCAAGGGACTCTCAAGAGTCTTCTCCAACACCACAGTTCAAAAGCATCAATTCTTCGGCGCTCAGCCTTCTTCACAGTCCAACTCTCACATCCATACATGACTACTGGAATCCTTTTACTTACACTGTAATTCTCCCTTATGCTCCTAAACCCTTGTTTATTTCATTTTTATAATGATATTGTTTATTTGTTTTCCTTCATTCTGTACCATTTTTGTTTCCTCATTATTTTTTTTTTAATTTTACAATACTGTATTGGTTTTGCCATACATTGACATGAATCAGCCACAGGCGTGCCCGATCTCCCAATGCCAAAGCCCCCTCCC
>SJYW01040907.1:625812-654179 GCA_006410735.1 Raphicerus campestris | reverse complement strand
CCCCACACCATCTCCCCGGATCATCCCGTACAACAGCCCCAAGCATCCTGTATCCTGTATTGAACATAGACTGGCGCTTCATTTCTTATATGATAGTATACATGTTTCAATGCCATTCTCCCAAATCATCCCACCCTTTCCCTCTCCCTCAGAAGCCAAAAGTCCGTTCTATACCTCTATGTCTCTTATATTGTCTCACTTACAGGGTCATCATTACTATCTTTCTAAATTCCATATATATGTGTCAGTATACTGTATTGGTGTTTTTCTTTCTAGTAACACTTTCTTGAGATTTTGCATCTGTGTTACTTGTTTTTCTTTCAAAGTGGTGATTGCTTCATTTATTCTTAAAAATTCTTAGCTAAACATTAGTCTATAATTTTCATATGCTTTCTCAAAACAACATATTTTGGGTGCAATTGCTTTATCTTTTTAAAAATTCTTCATCCTTTTTCCAGCTTCTTATATTTGTTTTAATGCTATCCTTGCTACTTTCCTTACTACCCTTTATCAAGTGACTAACCATTTTCAGAAGAATCCCATGGAATGTATAGAAAGGAGGACACCAAAATCACCTTTCTGGTAACAAAATAAAGCTTCATTCCTTTGGTTTTGAAAGGCACCAACTTTCAAATACAACTTTGTTAAACTCTGTATGGCTCTGAATCTTTCCCTACTGTTTTCTGCCAAGGAGGGCTTCTCTTGCTATCCCTCTTTACCCCAAAATCACCCATAAGAGGCTTCCCATGTAGCATTGGTAGAGAATCTGCCTGCTAATGCAGGATACTCAAGAGATACAGGTTCAACCCATGGATTGGGAAGATCCTGGGAGTGGGTAATGGGAACCCTCTACAATATTCTTGCCAGGAAAATTCCATGGACCAAGGAGCCTGGAGGGCTATAGCCCATGGGGTTGCAAAGAATTAAACACTACTGAGTGACTAATCACACATATGCACCCACACACCATTCATAAGAGATTCAGTTTTTACGCTTTATAATCATGCCATCTTTAGGAAACATGTTTTTCTGGTCTTTTTGAGATCTGCTACCACTTGGCCTTTTTTTCCTTTTTTCTTTTTTTTGTTTGCTTCCTCCAATTCAGTTTTTTTGCATCATTTTATATGTATTTTAATAGAACTTATTCTTTTTTTAATCCCTGAATTAAGCCTTTCCTCAACTTTCTTTCAAAATTGAAACCCTTTTTTTCAATTATTATAAGGAAAGGAGCTAGCTAAAAGTTTACACAGCTCTACTCTTTCCAGAAGTCCCTACACTGATGTTTTCATTTAAAAAATAAATAGTTAACTAGGGAAGATTGGAATGGGAGAGAAATGGATTTTATCTTTGGGGTCTCATTTCTTAAAAATGATAGTAAGCAATAATCCAGATATCAAATAATTATTGTATGAATTTTTGTTATGATCAAATATAGAAAAACATTATTCTTGAGGAATTAAAACTTATTTGAAAGATAAAGAGTGTGAAAAGCCTATGGCTTTTATTACCAGCAATAGTTTTCTTTACTACTACATAATAGACAGATGCTATGAAAGCCAAATATTGGCAAGTTTAATTTTTGATACGGAGAAAACTCTTGAGAGTCTCTTAGACAGCAAGGAGATCAGACCAGTCAGTCCTAAAGGAAATCAAATCTGAATATTCATTGGAAGGACTGATGCTGAGGCAGAAGCTCCAACACTTTGGCTGGTTGATGTGAATAGCAAACTCAATGGAAAAGACCCTGACGCTAGGTAAGGTTGAGGGCAGGAGGACAAAGGGGAAACAGAAGATAAGATGGTTAGATGGCATCATTGACTCTTTGGACATGAGTTTGAGCAATCCATGGAAGACAATGAAAGACAGGGAAGCCTGGCATGCTGTGGTTCATGGGCTCACAAAGANGATCATGGCATCTGGTCTCATCACTTCACAGGAAATAGATGGGGAAACAGTGTCAGACTTTATTTTGGGGGGCTCCAGAGTCACTGCAGATGATGATTGCAACCATGAAATTAAAAGACGCTTACTCCTTAGAAGGAAAGTTATGACCAATCTAGATAGCATATTCCAAAGCAGAAACATTACTTTGTCAACAAAGGTCTATCTAGTCAAGGCTATAGTTTTTCCAGTGGTCATGTATGAATGTAAGATTCGGACTGTGAAGAAAGCTGAGCACCAAAGAATTGACGCTTTTGAACTGTGGTGTTGGAGAACTGTGGTGATGGAGAGTCTGTTGGACTGCAAGGATATACAGCCAGTTCATCCTAAAGGAGATTAGTCCTGGGTGTCCCTGGAAGGACTGATGCTGAAGCTGAAACTTCAGTACTTTGGCCACCTTATGCAAAGAGTTGACTCTTTGCAAAAAACCCTGATGCTGAGAGGGATTGGGGGCAGGAGAAGGGGACGACAGAGGATGAGATGTCTGGATGGCATCACTTACTCAATGGACGTGAGTTTGAGTAAATTCCAGGAGTTGGTGATGGATAGGGAGGCCTGGCGTTCTGCAATTCATGGGGTCACAAAGAGTCAGACATGACTGAGTGACTAAACTGACCTGAACTGAAGGTTGATATGAGGTAACCAGTGACCAATTTTCTATCATTTAAGTAAAATTCAATATTATGATTTATCTCTGGAAAGAATAAGCAGTCACTTCCTTCACACCATATAAACTGTTTTATAGCAGATATATTAAAATCTCTGAGCCTCATTCATATTTTGGTTTAAGTGCTCCTAGGTTATAAACTAGTTTTATTTTGATATGTGCACTTTTACTCATTAGTTCTTCAGTGTGTAAAACACTAATAAACAGAAACCTCAGTTAAATAATGTCAGGAGAACAGAAGGTGGAATGTTTGCACCTGGTGATAACAGCAGAGTCCAGTGGGAAATATCCCTCTTCTTGGAAAAGAAGCAGCCAGTGAAACTGTAGCCCTCCAACTTCATTTTCCTCTCTGTAAAAGCGTTCTTCCCTTGCCATATAAGTACTTGCATGTGGCCAAGGCCTTATAAACTGAAATTCTTTGCTGATCCCAAACAAACCCATCTTTGTTGGGGAGATATTTGGCAGTCTATCTTTTTTAGATTAACAGTTGATTCAGTGTTTTTGTTCCTATTATTTCTAAACTTTTGACACTACATTTTTTTTACTTTATTTTTAATCAAAGGATAATTGCTTTACAATATAGGTTTGATTTCTGCCATCCATCAACATGATTAACAATACTTTATAACTTGATTGCAGTAAGTTTGAAAACCCATACATTTTGAGATTACATTTCCAACAGAACTCCACCATTCCTTTTTTATTCTGTTTCCATAATTGCACCTGCAATCAATCAATTTCCTACTCAAGAGGTTAATTATTTATACCTGTGTTTTTGCACGTGCAATTATGGTGAACTTTTGCAATTAATATGTATGTCTTTATTCATATGTCTAACTTGCTAGGCTTACCAGATAGTTTTGTTTTTGTTTTTTTCTTACCCAAAGTCTTCAAAAAATTTTTCATGTGCTTCCAAGGTGAATCTGGAGGCAAACAATAGTTGAGGTGAAATTGATTTAGTGAAAATGTTGAGTTCTTTTTATTGTAAAATAATGATGACATTTTCCAAAAGGGCAATCCTTACAAATACAACAAGCTTAGAGATCATTTTAAAAGGATTACATACAATTATTATATGTTAAAAATACTATTTTAAGAACAATAAGCTATCTCCTAAATCTTATAAACATTTTATAAATTATGTCTATTTTGGTCTTTATGTGTGTCATGGAAAGCGAAAGTTTACATTGAATACATGTCCTTTATGCAGCCTAAATGGTCACCTCCATAAGAGAGATTAGTAATAGGGGCTCCTGGACTCTTGAGATTTTTATCTTTTGCCAAATGATGTCTAAGTTCAAGTCCTGATAATTTGAAATGAAGTCAAATAGACAAACCACTTAACCTGAGATGAAAATTAATGGTTGAAAATGAATTAACTTCCTAAATATTTAATTATTTACAGATATAAAAGTCTGTGGTCAGAATCAAAGGCAATCTTTTGAAACACTATTGCTCAGCAGGGTCTTTTATGACTAAATCTTTATTTTAGGAAATATTTATAAGTAAGCAAATTATTAAAAATAATAAGTCAAACCATAACTCTAGCTTACTCTTAGAATTATTTGAATCTAATGGTCTCTATTCTACTGCATTTTTTTAAAGTGTTAGTAATTGCTGAAATTCCACTAGCATAAACCTGAGAAGAAGAATTAGCTTTTGAGATCTTGATAACCTAAGGTAATAAACTAACCAAAACTGACCAAATGTATTGTCAACTGTGAGGCCAGACAGATTTGTTTGTACATTTCCTGTGTCTGTTACTCTTTTATAAAGATAAATTTGCAAAGGAAGACAGATTTATTACATGTTTTTTCTATTATCCTTCCTGTTTGGGGATTTGCCAAGTCTATGGCCCTTGACCAAATATTGTGCTTTCTGAATCATACTTAGGTAGTTTGCTATTGTTCAAATTGAAGGAGCTCATAAGAAATTGCCCCTGAGAAATGCTGCAATCTGTTTTTTATAAAGAAGTTAGTGGAACCAGATTCACTGGGTTATTTATACATTGTTCTTTTTATCAGAACCCTGGGGGAAATGCCTCTGGATTCTTCCAGATTAGTTGGGTTTCCTGTGAGTCTGGAGTTCATTTCTGTCTTATAGATACTATGAATATTTTGAGCTGATTGATTTTCCTCTTCTTATTGGCTGCCAAGAAATTTAAAACTAACATTATGACCAACTTTTAAGAAGACATTAGCATGTTTGACATGCATTTTATGTATTCTCCATCTTGTTTTCTTGCATGTAATTTCTCTTTAATCCTCATGTTCCAGATTTATGAGATATGGAATGATATACCAGCTACCTCAAAAATCAGCTATTTTCTCTAATAGAACTTCAGGTTCAGTTTAATCTGAATATTTGATTAAACAAGAATTAACTGATTATTAGCACTGTAAACATTTTTTTAACATTTTTAGAGCCAAAAGAAAAAATAGGAAATTAGTGAGAAGAGAGATGACAGCTGCTTTGTGAACCTTACGCTCTGCCCTATACTCTGTGTGTGTGTTTATGTATGTGTACACCTATGTGACAGGAGCAAAGGTTGCTCACACACCACTGCCTTGCTAATAGAGCCATGATTTTCTCAAGGCCTAAAGAAGAGATCCCTTTATCTCAGATAAAGTGGGCCTAAAATTCTTGTTTAGAGAATGGTCATTTTCCATTCCTCATGAAAGAGAGAATTCTGCCAAGGGTCTTTGGGCAAAAATAATTTTACAAGCAGGAAAGCATCATGAGAAATTGTCTTACTGCTCTGGCTTATATCCCTGTTTTAGAATGAGATCTTGATGTCTGGAGTTATAGTAGTCTTATTGTAGCCATTAGTCAGCAAATCTGAAACTAAAGAGCCAAAATTCTGAGGATCACAGAGAAGAAATATGGAAAAGTCCTGGGTTCTTTGTGATACACTGAATAGCTGAACTCACACTACAGACTTTTCTTGTCTAAACTGTTATGTAGAAGAAAAAAATAATTATGATATTTATAATTTTTAATGTTACTTGGCAACAAAGGTCCGTCTAGTCAAGGCTATGGTTTTTCCTGTGGCCATGTATGGATGTGAGAGTTGGACTGTGAAGAAGGCTGAGTGCTGAAGAATTGTTGCTTTTGAACTGTGGTGTAGGAGAAGACTCTTGAGAGTTCCTTGACAGCAAGGAGATCCAATAGTCCATTTTGAAGGAGATCAGCCCTGGGATTTCTTTGGAAGGAATGATGCTAAAGCTGAAACTCCAGTACTTTGGCCACCTCATGCGAAGAGTTGATTCATTGGAAAAGACTCTGATGCTGGGAGGGATTGAGGGCAGGAGGAGAAGGGGACAACAGAGGATGAAATGGCTGGATGGCAACACCAACTTGATGGACATGAGTTTGAATGAACTCCAGGAATTGGTGATGGGAAGCCTGGTGTGCTGCAATTCATGGGGTCACAAAGAGTCGGACACGACTGAGCAACTGAACCGAACTGAACTGAATGTTACTAGCAATTGGATGCGTTCCTTATGATACAGTCTTACAAAATTTATAAAGTTTAGAAAATTTTTATTAGTGATTGATAAGAGGAAGAATTCTCTCTCCTATAGTTAGAATATTGAAGTTTATTATCATTTGTTACATGATAAGTAGTCTCACAACTTTCTCTGCTTTTGTTGATATCCATTACAAAAAATATAATTGTCAAGAAAATCAAATCAAAAGATATTTTCAAATTATTAAATGTTACATATATACATGTATATATGTTTATATACATGTAAATATGTTTATATTTATAATTTTTAGCAGTTAATAATGAACCTCACTGGCTATCCTTCCAAAACAGATATTATCAGGGGGAAGCCTAAAAGATGGCGGAGGAATAGGACGGGGAGAACACTCTCTCCCTCACTACTTCATCAAAAGAACATTTCAAGCTGAATAAACTCCACAAAACAACTTCTGAATGCTGGCAGAGGACATCAGGCATCCAGCAAAGCAAATCATCGGCTACAAAAACAGGTAGGAATAAATCTAAGGGACGAGAAAAAAGACAAAGGAGGTAGGGAGGGAGCCCCGTCCCGGGAAGGGAAGCCTGTCCCGGGAAGAGACTGTTAAGAAGAGAGAGCTCCAATCTCCAGGAAACTCTCACACAGCCGTGTCTAGGTCGAACCTGGGAAGCACGGACGGCAACAGGACAGGAAGGAAAAATGGGTGATTAAAACCAAGGGAATACGAATCCAGCAGCGGGNACAAAAACAAAACTATCTGGTAAGCCTAGCAAGTTAGACATATGAATAAAGACATACATATTAATTGCAAAAGTTCACCATAATTGCACGTGCAAAAACACAGGTATAAATAATTAACCTCTTGAGTAGGAAATTGATTGATTGCAGGTGCAATTATGGAAACAGAATAAAAAAGGAATGGTGGAGTTCTGTTGAAAATGTAATCTCAAAATGTATGGGTTTTCAAACTTACTGCAATCAAGTTATAAAGTATTGTTAATCATGTTGATGGATGGCAGAAATCAAACCTATATTGTAAAGCAATTATCCTTTGATTAAAAATAAAGTAAAAAAAATGTAGTGTCAAAAGTTTAGAAATAATAGGAACAAAAACACTGAATCAACTGTTAATCTAAAAAAGATAGACTGCCAAATATCTCCCCAACAAAGATGGGTTTGTTTGGGATCAGCAAAGAATTTCAGTTTATAAGGCCTTGGCCACATGCAAGTACTTATATGGCAAGGGAAGAACGCTTTTACAGAGAGGAAAATGAAGTTGGAGGGCTACAGTTTCACTGACTGCTTCTTTTCCAAGAAGAGGGATATTTCCCACTGGACTCTGCTGTTATCACCAGGTGCAAACATTCCACCTTCTGTTCTCCTGACATTATTTAACTGAGGTTTCTGTTTATTAGTGTTTTACACACTGAAGAACTAATGAGTAAAAGTGCACATATCAAAATAAAACTAGTTTATAACCTAGGAGCACTTAAACCAAAATATGAATGAGGCTCAGAGATTTTAATATATCTGCTATAAAACAGTTTATATGGTGTGAAGGAAGTGACTGCTTATTCTTTCCAGAGATAAATCATAATATTGAATTTTACTTAAATGATAGAAAATTGGTCACTGGTTACCTCATATCAACCTTCAGTTCAGGTCAGTTTAGTCACTCAGTCATGTCTGACTCTTTGTGACCCCATGAATTGCAGAACGCCAGGCCTCCCTATCCATCACCAACTCCTGGAATTTACTCAAACTCACGTCCATTGAGTAAGTGATGCCATCCAGACGTCTCATCCTCTGTCGTCCCCTTCTCCTGCCCCCAATCCCTCTCAGCATCAGGGTTTTTTGCAAAGAGTCAACTCTTTGCATAAGGTGGCCAAAGTACTGAAGTTTCAGCTTCAGCATCAGTCCTTCCAGGGACACCCAGGACTAATCTCCTTTAGGATGAACTGGCTGTATATCCTTGCAGTCCAACAGACTCTCCATCACCACAGTTCTCCAACACCACAGTTCAAAAGCGTCAATTCTTTGGTGCTCAGCTTTCTTCACAGTCCGAATCTTACATTCATACATGACCACTGGAAAAACTATAGCCTTGACTAGATAGACCTTTGTTGACAAAGTAATGTTTCTGCTTTGGAATATGCTATCTAGATTGGTCATAACTTTCCTTCTAAGGAGTAAGCGTCTTTTAATTTCATGGTTGCAATCATCATCTGCAGTGACTCTGGAGCCCCCCAAAATAAAGTCTGACACTGTTTCCCCATCTATTTCCTGTGAAGTGATGAGACCAGATGCCATGATCTTTGTTTTCTGAATGTTGAGCTTTAAGCCAACTTTTTCACTCTCTTCTTTCACTTTCATCAAGAAGCTTTTTAGTTCCTCTTCACTTTCTGCCATAAGGATGGTGTAATCTACATATCTGAGGTTATTGATATTTCTCCCGGCAATCTTGATTCCAGCTTGTGCTTCCTCCAGCCCAGCGTTTCTCATGATGTACTCTGCATAGATGTTAAATAAAGCAGGGTGACAATATACAGCCTTGACGTACTCCTTTTCCTATTGGAACCAGTCTGTTGTTCCATGTCCAGTTCTAACTGTTGCTTCCTGACCTGCATACAGATTTCTCAAGAGGCATGTCAGGTGGTCTGGTATTCCCATCTCTTTCAGAATTTTCCACAGTTTACTGTGATCCACACAGTCAAAGGCTTTTGCATAGTCAATAAAGCAGAAATAGATGTTTTTCTGGAAGTTTTGCTTTTTCAGTGATCTAGTGGATGTTGGCAATTTGATTCTGCTTCCTCTGCCTTTTCTAAAATCAGCTTGAACACCTGGAAGTTCACAGTTCACACATTGCTGAAGCCTAGCTTGGAGAATTTTGAGCATCACTTTACTGGTGTGTGAGATGGGTGCAATTGTGCAGTAGTATGAGCATTCTTTGGCCTTGCCTTTATTTGGGATTGGAATGAAAACTGAACTTTTCCAGTCCTGTGGCCATTGCTGAGGTTTCCAAATTTGCTGGAAAATAGAGTGCAGCACTTTCACAGCACCATCTTTCAGCATTTGACATAGCTCCACTGGAATTCTATCACCTTCACTAGCTTTGTTCATAGTGATGCTTTCNCCAAGGAGAGTTTAGTGTGTTTTCCAAAGGAAAACCTAGTCCTTATCACAATACTTTTGATTATAAATGGATAATAAGCATAGACATAGATATAAGTAAAAGAAAACATATAGAAGATTTCAGAACCTCTCCATAGGAATGAAAAGGAAAGTAAATTCAACGAAGCCAGTAACATTACAAACAGTGAAAGTTATTAGTGGAAAGGATATGAAATAAATTGCAGAACTGTGAACAAGTATGTGACATTAAACAATGAAACAGAAGAAAAAAACAAATACATGAGGATCACAGTTAGTATTTAGAAAGCATTTATCATTTGCCTAACATGATGCCAAGAAGCTTGCATACAGAGTTTTATTTAGAACTTGTAACCATCCTACTAAGTTTATTAATTATCCCCATTTTACAAGTAAGAAAACTGAGCTCTTGAGAGATTCGCTAATTGACTCACAGTAACATAGCTAACAGTTAAAGCAGATTGACTGGTGTCATAGTGTAATTGTAAAGTCTATACTCCTAAACAGCCATATTATGGTGCTTTCCAGTAATAAACTAGGAGAGCAGTGAGTATTCCTATACAGAACACATCTGCATTTTTGTCTAGCATACATTTGTATATTCATCTATGCCCCAAATTCTATTTTCCCACTAATGCTTCAGAGATTTTAGAACTAAAGTCAAATGTTATAATTTAAGTATTCATGTAATACAAATTTTTACCATTGTACATATCAGCCAAACTGTTTTCAGCCACCATTTTCATTTCTGCTCCTCAATTAATGTTAATCACAGTGATTATGCTAATCTAGGTTGATACAGTATACAAGAAATAACAAGGAGAACCATTTTAGACTAAACAGCCAAAACAAGCTCCACAGTAGAAACAAATACTTGAATTATAAATAATTTGAATCAGGTCATATGCTGAATAAATAGCAAATATTTTAAATATTGAAGAGCAAGCAGAATTTCCTCTTTATAATGGTACAGCATAGTATGTATCTTTTGACGTTTATATATTCACATTATTTCTTACCTTTATGTCCTTTTATATTATTGTAAAACAATATATCAATCTAAAATATAACAGTTTTCTCTAAATAAATATTCAAATTGATTTCTACCAACAGTACTTTTTCTGCATTATGTAATGTAACACAAGATGATGGTGAATTGCATGTGCACAACCTTTGGGAGCTAAAAAAGTCACTATCAGTGCTTGGTCAATGGACATAAACTTGAACAAACTTTGGGAGATAGTGAAGGACAGAGGAGCCTGGCATGCTGCAGTCTATAGCGTTGCAGAAAAGTCAGACATGATTTAGTAACTGAACAACATCTGTGCTTGGGAGCAAAAAGCAAAGGCACTTGTGAAAAAAATGAGAGCATGTAGAAAATATGCTCTCTTACATACACTTAAATAATATTCTTACATAATATTATCTAATTTAAAATGAGTTGGAAAAATATAATGGAAGTTCTACAATAAAAAAACATGATGAAACATTACAGTCTATATTATCCAATCTGTTCCCACACTGTTGTCAAGTCTCAAAATCAACCCAGTGGGAATGTGACATCTACCCAGATAGGAATTTCATACTGATAATGTTGTTGTTGTTTTCTTTTTTGCAAAATTATGCAGGGTAGAGAATAAACAAATGCCATTTTATTTTTAAAAGTCAATATTATCTACAGCATGAACTTTTGCATTGATTTTGATTTGCTTAATAACTTGCTCTATAATATTATTTATGCTGATGATTAAGTATTTTAGACATCTTAGACTTTATGCCTGTAGTAAATGTCTTACTCACTTCAATTAATCCCAGGCCTATGCTGTATGAATCTATTCTAATTTTATATGATAAGATTCATAGAAAAGTCCAGGCATGCCCAATGATCATTCTCTGCAAATCTGATTCTCAAGGACACCTTGCCATATGTCTTTTGGAGAGTTGCAGATAAAGAAAGAATGACAAGCAATAACCTGAACTGAAGTTTTTCTTTAAAAACAGAATAGGACTAAAAGGAGGAAGGTAATTATCCTATCTTCATGCCCTTGGAAACAACATGCAAGTAAAGGAATAAAGCTATTTTACAGTCATCTTTTGTCTTTACTTAAAAACAAGGCTTAGCTTCTTACAAAAAACAATTGCCATTGCCTTCTCCATTTGTAAGAAGCTAAGCCTTGTTTTTAAGTAAAGATTTAGCCACTAGATGGTAAAAGTTTAAAAAAATGTGTTAGAATTATTTGCTTCAAATGTGTGTTCTTTTTTGCAAAATGGTCATCATATTTCTTTATAATTCCAGTGATATTCCCATCAGCAACTTGAAATTCATTCCCATGTCTTGCTCTCAGAGCTAGATTAGGAGCCTCAGGAATGAAGCAGCTTTGTAAATCTAGAGGCATAGCACATTTTGTCTTAAAATAATTTTGCCAATTTAAGTGCCTAACACTTGCGTGAGATGAATGTTGACTACTACTAGAAACCAAGTCTACTCGTTAAGAATGGCCATATGCCAAGATTAATTGATTTAAATGATTTGAACAAGCTTCAAAGGATATTCCAAAAGAAGAAATTAAAAAATATATGAATATAAATGAATTCTGAAATAAGAGAATGGGTGCCAGCTTTTAAGAAACTAGTTCACGCTTGTCTATCAATGCCCAAATAAGTTTGCAAAAAATTAAGTTGACTAGTATATCATCATTTCTTAGATGTTATGCTATTGGCATCTGATGCCCTTCAACAATCTATACATTGTTAGTTATTCTGGTCTTCTACAGTAAACCATAGAGTTAAAAAACATCAACCAAGGAAAAGACATTCATATATTCTTATACAGTCAATAATACCCTCAAAGATTCCCAGACATTTTGTTCTCGTTAAGTTCAAGTTAGCAGGCAGTTGAAGGTATAACTCATCCCTGGAGTAAATTGTGACTTCTTTAAGTTGAGTGCTGGGTGAAGTAGTTGGATTGTATTTAGGAGCATGCTGCCAAGAATGCATATCTCTAAATACTAGAAACCCACTCAGTATGGTGATCAGTTCACACTATGTAATATACATGGGAACAAAGGCCAAGTAATGGAAAAACATCTTTACATTCTAGTTTTTTATAGTAATTCTGGAACACTCGTTTCCTGAGTAGAATATTGGGTAAAATAGCCTACACCATTTTAAAGGATATTTTTCTCTATTTTGTACATGATATATGAATTAATTTTTGCCAGTAAAATGCAGCTGGGATGCATCCTCACTGTATTTAATTGAAAACTTTTTTTGAAGTTACTTTATAATGGATGAGCTAGACCCCATTAAAATTAAAAAGGTCTACTCTGGAAAAGACAATGTCAAGAGAATAAGAAGGTGAGCTACAGACTGGGAGAAAATATTTGCAAAGGACACATTTGATAAAGGACTCATCCAAAATATATGAAGAGCTCAAAATTCAACAGCAAGAAAACAAATAACTTGATTAAAAATAAATGAACTGAAAACCTTAACAGATACCTCACCAAGGAAGATATCCACATAACAAATAAGCATTTGAAAAGATGCTCACCATTTTATAATATCATCAAAGAAATGCAAATTAAAATATCAAGATGTCACTACATACCTATTAGAATGGCTACAAACTGGAACAATAATAACACCAAATGCTGGTGAAGATTTGGGGCAACAGGAATTCTCATTCATTGCTGATGAGACAGCAAAATGGTACAGCCTTACTGAAAGAAAATTTGGCAGTTTTTTACACAACTAAATATACTCTTACCATACAACCCAGCAATCATACTCCATGGTATTTACCCAAAGGAGTTGAAAACCTATATACACAATAAAACCTGCACCCACATGTTTACAGTTACTTTATCCATAAATGCCAAAACTTGGAATCAACCAAGCTATCCTTTAGTAGGTGAACAACTAACAACTAGAGAGCGGAATATTCTTCAGTTTTACAAAGAAATGAGCTATCAAACCATGAAAAGACATAGAGGAAATTTATGTGCATATTACTAAGTGAAAGAATCCAGTCTGAAAAAGTTGCACTCTGTATGCATGTCCATCACTTTCCTGTATGTGTCCATCTATATGACATTCTGGAAAAGGCAAAGCTATACAGAAATTTAAAAAAAATAATCAGTGGTTTCTAGGGATTATGGTGGGTAGAGGGATAAATAATCAGAGCAAAGAGAATTTTTTAGAACAGTGAAAATATTCTGTATGATACCACATAACATTATACATATATTCTGTATGATATCATATAACATTATACCTTTATTCAAACACATGGAATGTGCAACAGCAAGAGTGAAACCCAAGGTAAACCATGAACTTCAGATGATTATGATGTGTCAATGTAGGTTCATCATTTGTAACAAATGTACCACTCTACAAAATACAAAGATTTTTGTTGTTTTTTTCTTTAAGCCACAAAGAACTTGGAGATGCTGACGATGTTTGTTATCTTGATGATGGTGATGTCAGTGTCAGTTTGTTAGTCTCTCAGTCATGTCCAACTCTTTGTGACCTCATACACTGCAGCTCACCAGGGTGCTCTGTCCATGGTATTGTCCAGACAAGAGTACTGGAGTGGGTTTTCATTTCCTCCCACGGGGATCTTCCCAGTCCTGGGGTTGAGTTCTCATCTCCTGTGTCTCCTGCATTGCAGTCATATTCTTTACCACCAGCCCCTGAAAATCCCCAATTATGGTGATGGGCAAAGCTTATCAAGCTCCACACTTTAAATATACCCAATTAAAGATAGCAATATAATTATGATTGGGCATTTCTTGGGCTGTCAATGTTTGGATGAGTGATAATATAGTCATATATAATTCACTGCAAAAAAACAAACAAACAAACAAACAGAAAAACAGCGGACAAAGAACTGTGCCTTCAAAAAGTTGCAGTTCTGACTACTCTGGCAATTGTGACATTGTTTGCCAGTTATGTTTAACAATAAAGGAAATAGCACAATATTCAAGGTTGAGGGACACTGCCAACTTTTCAATCAATTAAGCACTGGGCTAGGCTCCTCTGTCCAGGGATCTAATCAGTAAGAATACTGAAGTGGTCGCCATTTCCTTCTGCAAGGGATCTTCCCTACCCAGGGATCAAACCCAGGTCTCCTGCATTGGCAGGTAGATTCTTTACCACTCAGCCACCTGGGAAGCCCCATCTGTAAATGCTTTTGCTCCTAAATGCCTAGAATGACTTCTATGAGCAGCCAAACTCTGACTCATCAGTTTCATCAGTACGGGCCGAGTCTGTACCTGAAGCTTTGACCAATGCACCAGGCAGACGATTCAAACTGAGTCAATCAGAGTTCCTTTCTTAGGAATTTAGAACTAGTAACAGGAGATACCAGCTGGAGTTTGAGAGAGAAATTTTGAATTTTAGAAGGCTCTTAATTTCCTGTTATGGTACCTGCACTGCTTCCTATGAGCTCCGAAAAAACACACCTATGCCCTTAGAACATATCCTCCATTGTGACAACTTAGTTCAAATTTGTTTTTGCTACTTGTTTCTAATTTATGTAAACAATTATGTTTATTTATTTGTTTTTATTGGAGTATAGTTGATTTATAAAGCTGTGTTAGTAGCAGTGATTCCGTTATACATAAATATATATTCATCTTTTTTACTCTTGTCAAAGTTAGAAGTTTTATTTTATTTTATTTATTTTTACAGTAGGTCCTTATTGGTTATCTATTTTAAATATAGCAGTGTGTACCTGTGAATCCCAAACTCCCAATTATCATACTAAGTGAGGTAAGCCAGAGAAAGATAAATGTATGATATCCCTTATATGCCGAGTCTAATAACAGTGATAATACAAATGAACTTATCTACAAAACGAAAATAGACTCAGAGACGTAAAGAATGAGCTTTCGGTTACCAGGAGGGAAGGGTTGGGGAAGGGACAGTTAGGCATTGATTTAGTGTTTACTCATTATTTTTTATATTCTTTTCTCATATAGGGTATCACAGAATATTGAGTAGAATTCCTTGTGCTATACAGTGGGTCCTTGTTGGTTATCTATCTTATAGATGGCAGTGTGTATGATGAACACCTAATTTTAAATTGATAATACTTATCAAGTAAGTGGATATTTCCAAAATAAGAAAGATACTTCAGTGAGTGGTTAAAAGCACGTGACTGCCCATATACAAGCTCTCAGCAATACCCAGATATATCCAGGATTAAGAGTACATTCCAGTCCAAAACCCCTTGGAGTACACAGCTCCTTCTCTGACCCACCCTGAGTTAGAGATAACAAGTCTAGTTTCCTGGGGCAATAGATTTACCAGGTGAAATTTTATAAAACTCAAGATTATTGGTCAGTTTATATGTATTTCCCAAACTTTTTTTCCCCTTCATTCTATGTATAATATAATAAATCAAAAGAATACCTTGCTCCATGAGCAGAGTTGGGAGACTGTCTTTATTAAATTCCAATCCTGAGTGAACTAAGAAAAAACTTTAGGTCAAAATTAAACCTGAATAGATTTCATAGGAAAAAATATATACAAGGAGAAGCTTTGCTATTTGCTATTTTATCAACTGGATATCTAAAAAAATTCTGCTTTCCTGACATGCTCCATGTATGTCTGGTCTCTGAAAAAGTCAGAGAGATTGACAGCAAGGTTAAGATATTTTGAAGGATGCCTGACAAAAAGGCAAAATAAAAATGATGTATGGTTGCTTTATTTAAGTAACTAAAATTAGAGGGGATAATAAAATCCTATTGGAAATGCCACATAGATGAGGCAAAGCATTTCAAAAGTCCAGTGGAAAGGGGGGTTTTTCTTGTTCAGTCCTAAGTTGTGTCTGATTCTTTTTGACCCCGTGAACTGCAGCACATCAGGCTTCCTTGTCCTTGACTGTCTCCCGGAGCTTGCTCAAACTCATGTCCATTGAGTCAATGACATCCAGCCATCTCATCCTCTGTCACCCCCTTCATTCAGTCTTTCCTGGCATCAGGGTTTTTCCAATGAGTCGGCTCTTCACATCAAAGAGCCAAAGTATGAAGCTTCAGTATCAATACTTCCAATGAATATTCATTGTTGATTTCCATTAGGATTGACTGGTTTGATCTCCTTGCTGTTCAAGAGACTCTCAAGAGTCCTTTCCAGCACTATACAGTAAGAAAGCATCAATTATTGGGTGCTCAGCCTTCTTTATGGTCCAACCATAGCTTTGACTATATGGACGTTTCTGAACAAACTGATGACTGTTTTTTAATACACTGCCTAGGTTTGTCATAGCTTTTCTTCCAAGCAGCAAGTGTCTTTTAATTCTGTGTCTGCAGTCACTGTCTGCAGTGACTTTGGAGCCCAAGAAAATAAAATCTGCCATTGTTTCCACTTTTTTCCTATCTATTTGCCATGGAGTGATGCAACCAGATGCTATGATCTTCCTTTTTTAAATGCTGAATTTTAAGCCAGCTTTCTCACTCTCCTCTTTCATCCTCATCAAGAGGCTCTTTAGTTCCTCTTCACTTTCTGCCATTAGAGTAATATCATCTGAATACCTGAGGTGGTTGATATTTCTCCTGACAATCTTGATTGCAGCTTGTGATTCATCCAGCCTGACATTTTGCATGATGTACTCAGTATATAAGATAAAATTATAGATTTAAATTGAAGAAAGTAGGTAAAACCACTAGACCATTCAGGTATGAACTTAATCAAATCCCTTATGATTTTCAGTGGAAGTGATAAATAGATTCAAGAGATTAAATCTGGTAGACAGAATGCCTAAAGAACTGTGGATGGAAATTCATAACACTGTACGGGAGCCAGTGACCAAAACCATTCCAAAGGAAAAGAAATGCAAGAAGGCAAAGTGGTTGTCTGATAAAGCCTTACAAATAGCTGAGAAAAGAAAAGTGAAAGGCAAGTGGGAAAGAGAAAGATACACAACTGAATGCAGAGTTCCAAAGAATAGCAAGGAGAGATAAGAAAGCCTTCTTAAGAGAAAAATGCAAAGAAATAAAGAGAAAAAAATAAAATGAGGAAGACTAAAGATCTCATCAAGGAAACTGGAAATACCAAGGGAATATTTCATGCAAAGATGGGCACAATAAGGATAGAAATGGCAAGGACCTAACAGAAGCAGAAAAGATTAGGAAGAGGTGGCAAAAATATAAAAAACTATACAGAAAATGTCTTACTGACCTGGATAACCACAGTGGTGGTTATCACTCACCTAGAGTGATGTCACTCACCTTGGTGTTTATCACTCACCTGGTAAGACATCCTAGGGTGCAAAGTCAAATGGACCTTAGGAAGCATTACTAGGAACAAAGCTAGTGGAGGTGATGGGATTCCAGCTGAACTATTTCAAATCCTAAAAGGTGATGCTATCAATAGGCCACACTCAATAGGCCAACAAATTTTGAAAACTCAGCAATGGCCACACATCTTGAAAAGGTCAATTTTCAGTCCAATCACAAAGAAAGGAAATGCCAAAGAATGTTCAAACTACCACACAATTACACTCATTTCATGTCCTAGCAAGATAATGCTCAAAATTCTTTAATCTAGGTTTCAACAGTACGTGAACTAAGAGCTTAATATGTACAAGCTGGACTTGGAAAAGGCAGAAGAACCAGAGATCGAATTGCCAACATACACTGGATCATAGATAAAGCAAGAGAGTTCCTGTAAAACATCTGCTTCTTTTCCCTGACTATGCTAAAGCATTTGACTGTATGGATCACAACACACTGTGGAAAATTCTGAAAGAGATGGGAATACCAAACCACCTGACCTGCCTCCTGAAAAATGTGTATGCAGGTCAAGAAGCAACAGTTAGAACTGGACATGGAACAACAGACTGGTTCAAAATTGGGAAAGGAGTATTTCAAAGCTGTACATTGTCATCCTGCTTATTTAACTTCTGTGCAGGGAACATCATGCGAGATCCAGGCTAAATGAAGAAAATGATGGAATAAAGACTATTAGGAGAAATAACAATAACCTCAGATAGGCAGATGATACCACCCTTATGACAGAAAGCAAAGAGGAACTAAAGAGCTTGTTGATGAAATTGAAAGAGGAGCGTGATAAAGCCAGCTTAAAACTCAATATTCAAGAAATGAAGATCATAGCCTCTAGTCCCATCACTTTGGCAAATAGATGGGGAAAAACTGGAAGCAGTGACAGACTTTATTTTTTGGAGGCCAAAATCACTGCAGATGGTGACTGCAGCCATGAAATTAAAAGATGCTTGTGCCTTGGAAGAAAAGCTACGACAAACTTCAGCAGAATATTAAAAAAACAGATATTATTTTGCCAACAAAGGTCTGTATAGTCAAAGCTATGGTTTTTCCAGTAGTCATGTATGGATGTGAGAGTTGAACCATAAAGAAAGCTGAGCGCTGAAGAATTGATGCTTTCAAACTGTGATGTTGGAGAAGACTCTTGAGAGTCCCTTGGACTGCAAGGAGATCAAACCAGTCAACCTTAAAGGAAATCAACCCTGAATATTCATTTGAAGGACTGATGTTGAAGCTGAACTGCCAATACTTTGGCCACCTATTGCAAAGAGCCAACTCATTAGAAAAGACCCAGATGCTGGGAAAGATTGAAGGCAGGAGAAGGATGACAGAAGACAAGATGGTTGGGTGATATCACTGACTCAAAGGACATGAGTTTGAGCAAGTTCTAGGAGATGGTGAAGAACAGGGAAGCCTGGCATGCTGCAGTCCATGGGGCCACAAACAGTTAGACATGACTGAGTGACTGGATAGTAACAAGGGCTTCAGCAGTCCATGAACTGTGAACTTCCAGATGTTCAAGTTGGATTTAGAAAAGGCAGAAGAACCAGAGATCAAACTACCAACATCCACTGGATCACAGAAAAAAAAGAGGGATTCCAGAAAAACATCTATTTCTCTTTCACTAAGTATGTGAAAGCTTTTGACTGTATTGATTATGACAGAGTGTGGGAAATTCTTAATCTGGGACTACCAGACAAACTTATCTGTATTCTGAGAAACCTGTATGCAAATCAAGGAACACAGTTAGAAATGACGTGGAACAACTGAGTGGTTCAAAATTGGGAAAGGAAAGCGTGATAATTTTTAATACATAGGATGATTATAAATGTAACAACTCATAAGCCTTTGTCAAAAGGAAAATGATGAGGAAATGTTTAAGGAAATCATTTCTTATCAGGGCAAAGGTCTGGTGAATTAAGTGCTGGCTCACCTGGAATACTCAGAGATTCTAGTCATTGGTTTGAAACACAGGATCAATCAGCTAGACTTTGTGGTGACATCATCTCAAGAGTGCCATAATCAAGGGGGGAAAGAACAATGTGATTTCACCAAGTCTTGAAGGGGAAGAGGTTTGGATTTCAAAGTCCAGTTATGTCTTCAGCTTACTTTCTGTGAAGGAACTGGGAGCAGTAGGAAAAGAATTATTATTTTATGAACTTTTAAATCTCTCTGTTAATTTTGTTATTACCTATATTTTTCCCATGGGAAGAACATCAGACACCTCTTCAAAGAAAAAGGTCTGCATAACTGTGTAAGTTAATAAAGAATGAGGGAGGCTGTATCCCACAACAAGGGAAGTGAATTGAAAAGTCAAAGAACATAGTGTACATGGAAGTAACTATCAAAGGTGGGAAGAGGGAAGAGCTGAGTGAATCCCTACAAGTTATCTCTGCAACTTGCTGGAAAAAGAAGCAACAGTGATGACCAGAAGGATCCACACATAGTAAAAAATACCAGTGTGTGGTTTTTGTGTGTTTGTGTGTGTTTGTATGTGTGCAAGCATGTGCAGTCACACAGACTGTAGCTCACCAGACTCCTCTGTCCATGGAATTTCCTAGGAAAGAATACTGGAGTAGGGTTGCCATTTTCTTTTCCAGTGGATTTTCCTGACCCAAGGATTGAACCTGTGTCTCCTGCATGGACAGGCGGATTCTTTACCACTGAGCTACCAGGGAAGCCTTAAATTATTTAATATAAGAAAGCTATTACGGGCACACAGGATAATTCTTCATGTGAATTAGATATCCACATTCACAGAAGAAGAAAGAAAAAGGATATATTCTCTGCTGACTTTGCAGCCTAGTTAAAATTTGATTCAATTTAAGGGCCTCCATGAAACACAAAAGCTATGTTTTTCAGCTCCGTATGGACTTACTGCACTTCATGAAATATTTGGCTTGGTTCAGTGTCTGAATCCAAAAATACCTCCTTATGTTATTATGGCTGCTGGTATCTCTAACAAAATTAGCTGAGCTGTAGAGATAAGAATGTTCTCATGTTTCACACATGGTGTGCACACCCATAAATGTGTAGACATGGGGGAATAAAGGGAGGAAGCAGACACATATAGATCTTTCCTAACATGAAGCACAAAAGTAAATTTGATCATAAATATTCTGTTCTTGAACAGTGGGGCCTAGGCAGAGGATCATATGGAAATTTACCCAGTGCTTGTAGAACTGATTTTTCCTTGCATAACCTAAAAAATGCAAATCAAAAAAATTTTAAATACTTAGGCTAGATGTATTAATATATTTAAGATTTTTTTGACCATTAAAAATGAGACATTTTGCTTTGCAGAATATCATTAGTTCTATGAGAAAATAGGGTTTGGCAACTCAGTTTTGAGGGCATTGGCATTGAGAGAGGATGTAGTAAAGATTTTATGTAAAACAAAATGGTTTAATTTGATCTTATATTGATTTCATGTAGTCAGATATCCATCTAATTAAATCTAGTTGCCCCAGTTATTAATGAGGACTTGTGTTCTCTTAAAAATAATACTACAGAACATAAACAGTCCCTAAAAGCATATATGTTTAGTTTATTTACAACTCAGAGGACTACTGGAAAAATGCAGCAAACTGTGGTTTTACCTGAGCAAGGAGCTCAGAAAAGTGTCCAGAGGACACTGGGGAACTTTTACCACTTCCCTTTTATTTTCAGTAAATATATATTTTGCAACTACAAGAGAGATGAAAACAACACATTTAATTTAGGAATTTGAACTAAATACCTCTATTTGCATGTATAATATATTAATATATTGAACCATTTAAGGTGGCAAATTATTCGGGGACATGAAGATATGTATTGATGAATACATTGAATTTATCATTTCATCCTAGCAAAATAATTCTTAAATCCCTGTGTGTGAGCCTGCTAAGTGGCTTCAGTCATGATTACCTCTTTACAACACTATGTACTGTAACCCACCAGGCTACTCAGTCCATGGGATTTCCCAGGCAAGAATAGTGGAGCAGGTTGTCATGCCCTCCTCCAGGGAATCTTCCCAACCCAGGGATCAAACCTGTATCTCTTAAGTCTCCTGCATTGGTGGATGGAATTCCCTAGTGGCACAGACAGTAAAGAATCTGCTTGCAATATGGGAGACCCAGGTTTGACCCCTGGGTTAGGAATATACCCTAAAGAAGAAGAGAATGGCACCCCACTTCAGTAATTTTTCCTGGAGAAACCCATGGAGAGAGGAGCCTGGTGAGCCACAGTCCATGGAGTCGCAAAGGGTTGGACACGACTGAGCAACTAACACTTTCACTTTCTTTACCACTAGTACCACTTGGGAAGTATGTTAATCTATGAATTTCTGGATCAATTCTTAACTTATTGCATAATTTTCCACAAAGACTACTTTGTAGACTTGCCTTCTAAGGACAGGTTGCGTATCAATGTTTAAGAGTAACAAGACATCAAATTCTATAACATCTGCAAGTCCGATAAATATCCAAACAGGGGTTATTCTGCCCAGGTGCATTCCTGAGACAAGAAAAGAACAGTCACTTATAGGATACTAAATTTAGCAAAACAGATACTTGCATAAAATCACTGAAATGGGTTGTGCTATATATTTTAATCAAAATATGTAGACTGTACTATAGGGACTTGGATGAAAGAGCAATTAATTCTGTACCATCAAGGACAGTCTCAGAGAGCTGTCCCTTGAAACAGGCATAAAGAGAAGAAAGATGCTTTCTAAAACTGGCATAAAGAAAAACATAATATTTGCCCCTAGAGGATATCTAGGGATTTTTTTGGCCTCTCCAAATCATGCCCTTCTTCATTCCTGATATACATGGAAACTTAAAAAAAAATAACCATTTTAAAATTGAGATATAATTGCCATATAACACTGTGTATGTTTAAAGTGTATAATGTGTTGATGTGACTCATTTAGGCATTACAATATGACTGCCACCATGGAATAGAACTTTAGCCATGCATCAAAGAGGAGATGTCAAGAGTCTGAAATCTATCCTAATTTACTTAGGTTTTACATGGCTTTAGGGCCACATTTGCTTTTATGTGAATGCACCCAGTCATTCAGAAACACACTTTTCCCAAAAATACAATTATCTAAAGACACTAATCACAAAAAGATAAAATAGAATTGTCTAAAGAAACAAAGTCACAAAAAGATAATATGAAAAACTGTTGTTGTTTCTAAGCCGTGTCTAACAGTTTTGTGACCCCATGAACTGTAGCCTGACAGGTTCCTTTGTCCATGGAATTTCCCAGACAAGAATACTGGAGTGGGTTGCCATTTCCTTCTCCAGAGGATCCTCTTCCCCAGGGATCAAACTTGTGTCTCCTGCAATGGCAGGTGAATTCTTTACCACTGAGCCACCATGGAAGCCCAATGTGAAAAGTACTCTAACTCAAAAAAAAAAAAAAAAGTTGATTTTCAAGATGCATTCAATAACAATTCTGAAAAAATGAATAGAAATATAGATAATTTAAGTGAGTCCCTCCAAAAACATATGTAAATATGGAGTTTAAGCATGTCTTTAAATGTGTGGTAAAAGTTACTAAAGACAGTACTTTAACCTTAGCTCCATGTTGTGCATCTCAGATTAGGCACACACAAAGGAATGATGGAGACAGTCTCAGATGATTCAAAATGACTCCCCTTGACTACTGTCAAAAAGAGCATAAAGATGCTTTTTTATATTAAGTGTGAGCAACAGTCAATCACTGAGAGAGCTGAGGCTGAGACAATGGAAATTAAAGAAAACAAATAGAAGAGAAAGAGAAAGAAATGGTTGTGGAGCAAAGATAATAAACTGAGGATAACGTTTAATGAGGACTCATTTGACAACAGGTGCCTTTCTACGTTCCGCGTCTCTTTCAACAACCAAAATGTAGAGTCTCCAATGTGTAGATGAGAAAAATGAGTTTCCAATAGATTAAATAATGGATCTCGTGGCCCCACCAATGAGTAGAACAGCTGGGCTTCACAATCATCACAGCCCCATTTAGAAGCTAGTGTTTTCTGTACCTGCACTATTATTCAGGGTTTAAGTTCTATGTGAGAAACAAAATGGTGAGCAGTGTTACAGCAAATATTAGTTGGTGAATTGCAGTGAAAACCATGTGGGAAACTGTGTGATTTGTGTATTTACAAACATTCTGAAAAAAGGCAAGGTATGCAGTGTCCAATTTTTATGGTTAAAGATCTTTTCTCCTATCGTCATGCTCTAATTTTCAAGTTAAATAATACACAGTGACATGAAAAAGAGTGGCAGATATATTCCAGTGGAATGATAGGATGCTATCCCTCATTTCATCTCATAGAAAGCATGCAAACATGATTATACTTTTTTTGTACTGAGTTTAAAAAGCAAGCGAACAAAGTAGACTCTAATTCAGAGCACTGGCATTAACCTAGTAACTCTTTTTTTTCTTTGGTCATGTTGGAAAACTGCATCACACTTAACTAGTTGTAATTTAACTTCATTTCTTTCATGTGCTTCATTAGCTTAGAGAAATTTAAGATGAAATAATCTATGCATATATTATAGTCCAATGGAAGAGATCTCAATCTCTTGAGTTGAAAATATATTCAAAAGATTTTACTGCCCTTATATTTAATGAAGAAGAAATTAAATTACTTTTATTTTCTGGGGGGAAAATATCTCAGATGATGTATTTGGATATCTAACTAAAACACTTATGTACCCTGCCTAATTAAAACTAGACACATTCAAAATAACAGGACATCTAACATATCTATTTAAAAATAACTCAGAAGAAATGCATAGATTCTAGGAGAAGCAGAGTAACTGAACTCTGCTCATGCATTAACTTTCATTTCCCTCCACCCACTTCCTTTTTACAGGAAAACCTCCTGTAAAACAAGCTCTGTTCTGATCAAACTTTTAAAAACCTTCCAATGGTGGCAAACAAAAAGGCAAAACATCTAAAGTTAAGGGTTTAATTTTTTTCTTTTTCAGCCTCAAGTGTTATGACCACAACCTAGAAATGCATTAGTCATGCTCGGATTAGAAGATGACTTTTTCTAAAGAACTTGAATGATCTCATGAATGCCAAATGAATCCAAAGAGTGTGTCTATTCTCCATTAGCTTAAATGTCCTTAATCATAGAAAGGGCTTCTATCTTAGAAGACAGAAACTATTTGTAAAAATCCTAGACAAATCTTGGATGAGGATCTGGGGCATGCCATAATATTCCTAAATGTTTGAATGAATAGAATATGACAATGGAATTTTGCCTGGAATAAGGAAGAACTCAAACTTGGTTTTAAGACTAAACAAGAACATTCCCAAAACCTGGATCAAAATTCATTATGTTGCAAATGATCTGCTGTCTTTGTTGCCTTTATAAACTCTTAGATGTGATCCATGATATACCTTCAAGTTTTAAATATTAAGAGCTACAATTTGAGAGCCAACCAAAAGAGAAAGAGAATGGTGTGTTTGATTATAATAATTTTGTATGTCCTACATGGAAATTATAGAAGTCTATAGATTTTTGTGAGAGAAGTGCTTTTTCTACAACATAATTTAAACAAGTTTGCTACTGGAGAAGACACTTGAGAGTCCCTTGGAAAGCAAGGAGATCAAACCAGTCAATCCTAAAGGAAATCAACCCTGAATATTGATTGGAAGGACTCATGCTGAAGCTTCAATACTTTGGCCACCTGATACGAAGAGCTGACTCATTGGAACTAGGAAAGATTGATGCTAGGAAAGAGTGAAGGGAGGAGAAGAAGGTGGCAACAGAGGATGAGATGGTTGAATGGCATTACTGACTCAGTGGACATGAATTTGAACAAGCTCTAGGAGATAGTGTAGGACAGGGAAGCCTGGAATGCTGCAGTCCATGGGTTTTAATAGTCGGACATGACTTAGTGACTGAACAACAATAGATTTTTGTGAGATAATTTCTTTTTCTGCAAGATAGTTTGAACAACTTTAGAATGGAGTGGTAAATTTGGTGAATTCATCCTTTCTAAAGCAGGCTAAAGCATTTGAACATGTTCATTGAGAAAATTAGAAGACGGTTCTTCTGAGAAATTTTCCATTAGACAGCAGGGAAAACTAGTTAAAAGATTGTCTTCTTTCCTGCCATTTTCTCCTTCCCTCCCTCTCTGCTTCCACCTTTCTTTTCATGTTCTCTTCTTCCTTCCTTTGTCACCTGATATTGGGCATCAACTATGTGCCATGAACTGGGTTAATTAAATGCTGAGTCATGTAGATATGCTACCTGACCTCTGGGAACTTAGACTCTGTTGTAGTTACTTATGTTGAAGTAAGGTCCTTATAAGTCTAAAGTTGACCATCTGAAACATATTTCTAAGATTTGAGTAATCATATTGATTGACTTAGATTTATGTCTTATAAATCCTATATCTTGAAGTTTTATTAATCTCACTTTTGAACTTCGAGTTCTATGAATTATAATCAAACATACATAGAAGTTATAATTCACAGAAATTCAGTAGTCTTATGTAGGCCAAAAACTGTGTTCATAGCACCTCCAGAATTATTTAAGTTCCCTTGCAAAGATGCTGTACCGCATACTCTGTCCACTTGGGACCACCTGTGAAGTTAGCTTTTCCCTGGCATCTGAAGCCCACTATATTATTCAAGAGAGTGAGATGCATCTGATTTATAGGAAATATTTTTTTAAGGAGATATTCATCCAGAGTACAGAAAGCCTCTCTTGCTTCTGAGAAGCATGTGCAAACAGTTAACTATCCTGTGTCTGAAGGGCTGGAGTGAATGTGACTTTACTTGTCAATGAGTTGGTAGCACATAGTGGTGAAGGGCAGACTCTAGAGACCAATGGCCTGGGTTTGAATTGGCAATTCACTATTAGGTGACCTTGGTCAACTTTCTGAAACACTGTGTATTTCAGATTTTTCACCTGACAGTGGTATAATTACAAGCAACTTTCTCATAGGGTTTTTTCAAAGATTAAATAAGTTAATATTAATAAAGCCCTTGGAATAGTATCAGACATATAGTAAGCCATGTGTATGTGTTTGTGTGTGTATGTACATACATACTAGATTCATTTCAGTTCAGTTTCAGTTTAGTCACTCAGTAGTGTCTGACTCTTTGCGACCCCATGAATCACAGCACGCCAGGCCTCCCTGTCTATCACCAATTCCTGGAGTTCACTCAGACTCACGTCCATAGAGTCAGTGATGCCATCCAGCCATCTCATTCTCTGTCATCCCCTTCTCCTCCCGTCCCCAATCCCTCCCAGCATCAGAGTCTTTTCCAATGAGTCAACTCTTCTCATGAGGTGGCCAAAGCACTGGAGTTTCAGCTTCAGCATCATTCCTTCCAAAGAAATCCCAGGGCTGATCTCCTTTAGGATGGATTGGTTGGGTCTCCTTGCAGTCCAAGGGACTCTCAGGAGTCTTCTCCAACACCACAGTTCAAAAGCATCAATTCTTTGGCGCTCAGCCTTCTTCACAGTCCAACTCTCACATCCATACATGACCACTGGAAAAACCATAGCTTTGACTAGATGGACCTTAGTCGACAAAGTAATGTCTCTGCTATTCAATATGCTATCTAGGTTGGTCATAACATTTTTTTCCAAGGAGTGTCTTTTAATTTCATGGCTGCAGTCACCATCTGCAGTGATTTTGGAGCCCCAAAAAATACAGTCTGACACTGTTTCCACTGTTTCTCCATCTATTTCCCATGAAATGATTTTATGCTAATTTGAAAATGAGCTGTCACTGACATGAACAAAGAAACCCCAAAATAATCAAATAATCACGGATTTGAAACTTCCTTTTCTCTTATTACAGACAGATATCTCCTGGATGAATGGAAACATCAAGAAAAGTAAGCTGAAACAAAAAGTATGTAGTGCTAGGCCAAATAACCTGCAACAAGTGAAAGCGTTAGTTGCTCAGTCACATTCAACTCTGCAACCCCATGAGAGAGGTAGCCCACCAGGCTCCTCTGTCCATGGAATTCTCCAGGCAAGAATACTGGAGTGGGTAGCCATTCTCTTCTCCAGGGGATCTTCCCTACCCAGAGATCAAACCCAGGTTTCTTGCATTGCAAGCAGATTCTTTACCATCTGAGCAATCAGGGAAGCCCAGAACAAGAAAGAAGCCATATAGAAATTACACTGGAATGTCCTTTAAAACTCTCTCTCAGATTATTTCTTGTACTAGCTGTGGATGACAGTGCTCACAATGCATCTCTCCCTGAAAAACACATCTTGAGGGTAATAATTGCTTCTGGTTTTTTGTTTGTTTGTTTTCCAAAATACAGATCAGATGCATTTTTCTGTTGCCTAGTTGCCCTGGTTAGCTCTGAAAGTGAAAGTTAGTTGCACAGTTGTGTCCAGTTCTTCACAGTGTAGCCTGCCCATTTCTTCTGTCCTTGGAATTCTCCAGACAAGAGTAGTGGAGTGGGTTGCCATTTCCTTTTCCAGAGGAGTTAGCTCTAGGTAGAAGAAATCTTTCCAGATGTACTATTCTTACTGACCAGGCTTAAGACAGAAGCAGTTAAGCAAAATTCACAAAGAATTTCAAGAAGAACTTCATTGGTTATTTTAGTAGAGAAGATGACACCATTCTCTACCAAGCTTAGATATGTGAGTAACATTACTTTTAAACCTAAATTCACTAAAGATGTAAGAAGCAGTCAGACTTCAAGAGAACAGAGATATGTGATCTTTTTACATGTTTGTAAGAAGGATTTTTTTCCCCTCAATAACTTGCGAAGATTTCAAATTATTTTCAGAGAATAGCATATTTTCCTGTAAGTTATTTATGGATTTCAGTACTAGAGAGTCATATCTATATTGTCTTTTTTTTT